>MU602671.1:123182-143509 GCA_025201865.1 Ramicandelaber brevisporus | reverse complement strand
TTAAAATCCTTATACTATCCGTTTGCTTAGAAAATAGGGGAGGAATGACTCGACGAAAAAAAATAAAACTATAACTTAAAGGACAAGGAAAAGAAAAAAAGAGCGGGAAAAGAAAACAAAAAAGTATATGAAAAAGAAAGATGGAAGACAGGGAACTCAGGTCATGAAGACTGTGACTTGATACTTGGCTTGGATTGCGCCAACAACTTCCAGCATGTGTTGGCTCAGCTTAATCGAGTTGAGATATGGGCATGTCGACACCAGCTTGTCAATCAAATCGAAATCATATATACTGCAGTTGCTGCGAATCTCCAAATCCGTGACGCCAGATAGAACATCTCTGACCACATTCCACGATTCGTATTCATCTTGCACACTGCGGAATTTCCAGTCCGACAATGACAGCGAGTCCAAGTTGTAAATTTGCAGTACAAACGCAAGAACAGATGGCTCCATCATGGCTTGAGCACTGCTGAGTTTGAGACAGTTGAGGCGAGGGTAGAGACGCTGTGACTCGATAGGGTTGCTAAACTTTTGTGTGTTGCCGCTGGCATTGTCTTGCATAACCTTCTCCAATGCTGGACCGATGGTCAGTTGGCAATCAGTGAACTCCAGATTAAGAGTGCGCAGATAGCACAGCTTAGAGAGCTTGCCATCGAGCCGGAAAACTGCATCATTCAAATCGCTTGAAATTGGCACGGCTACCTTTGGATCAGCTGGAGAAGTTGGAAGCCATGGACGGACCTTGAGATGCAGCGTTTCCAGCAGCGGGCTGCTTGTTGCCAGCATCTCAACTGCATCTGGGTCAATTGGAGCTTCACACGTGACAGTGGTGAGGTTGGGCCACGGGTTAGACAAAATAGCCGCCGCGGCAGACCGGGACGATGGAGAACGGTGAACATCAAAGCAAGTAGCCCGTGGGTCATTCAGCTTGAGAGTGCGCAGGATCGGGAATTTGCTCGGTGCCCAGTACGTGTAATCGTAAACGGCCGCATTGTAGCAGCAGACTGGCCAATCTAAGTCATGCAGCTGTGGGAAAATCAGCGGCTCCTCGGATGGATCAGTGGGGCCGAAAATGAGTCGATTGGTCCGCGCTTGGCACTTGGGGAATGCAGTCTTGTTGCAGCTAAACATGTGTGGGACAAGCTGGGAGATTTCCTCGTTCGGACCAATCTCACTCGACCGTAGCTTGAGACGCAGACGAGCACGCGACTTGTAGGCGTGAACCAGATGCGCAGCAGATGCCCAGTCGGGCGTGGCGCGCAGCGAGAGATACTCAAACACTTCCAGACCAGGCAGATTGTTGACAATGCTCAGCATTTCGTCAATTTGCGCTGTCGTCAGCGTTTGGAACGTGGAATAGGTGAGCTTACGCAGCAGCGGGAACATGTGAGCGGCATACAAATCCTGACGAGTGCTGGACCAAGCCTCAAAGTCTCGTCGCACATCATAGTGGACAGTGCCCTGGAACCAGCGGGTCCAGTCACGTGGATCGAACGCAACGATGGCGTTAATGTGGCTACGCTTGATGAAACGGACATGGTGACCGTAGCGAGCCAATTGCTGCCGTGTAATCAAATCGAGCGAGCAGCTATCATCGTCATCCTTGCGGCGGCAATCAGATCGGTCGAATGCAACGCCGCTATCGCCGCTCATCTCGCTGCCTTCACCGTCGCCGTCACCGTCACCGTCGCCGTCACCATCGCCGTCACTGTCGCTACAGATACTCGGGCTAGCACTGCGACGGGTTGTCCAGCCAAGCTCATAGGCAACCTGGCGCCAGGCAAGTGGAGTCAACAAGTCAAAGAATGAGCTGTTCACGCTCAACAATGTGCCGGCTTCGGCATCAGAGAGGAAGCTGAATACCATGCGGAACAGCTCGACAGGCAGGCCGAGAATCGGGAAAACGTCCCATGGATTGCCGCCAGTCTCGGTCGATGCTACCGTCGCCTCGTTGGCGTCGCTGGCGTCGCTGTCTTGTTCCTTGCGGATGCGCTTCAGGGCAGGAATGGGCAGGTCAGAGTCTTCATCTCTCGGCCTTACAGCGCTTGCAACAGACGGCACCATAGCGAGTCCGTTCTGTTGATCGTTGCACATTAAACGTTGTTACGTAAGCTCGAGATGCCGGAAGCGGAAGAAAGGAAGCAAACCAAGTCACTGCTCTCGTGCGAGGCCAACCAACCAACCAACCAACCAAGCGACCAAGCGACCAACTAAGCAACGGCCCACACGGCCGCTCAAGTCCACTTTTAAAAAGGCAAGAGAAAAAAGAAGAAGCACAAACACAAAAAAATAACACAAACACAAGTGCATAGCTCGGTTTGACATGCAGCTGCTCAATCTCACGCTGAGCGCACCTACAGCTGTCGCGTGTGCGGTTCCAGGTCACTTCAGCGACCCCAAGCGCGACGAGATTGCCTTGTTACGCGGCAGCTCTACACTCGAGCTAGTTCGACCTGATCCAGACACTGGCAAGTTGCTCACAGTGTCCACGCAAGAGCTGTTTTGCCATGTACGAAGCATGGTTGCCTTCAAGCTACTGGGCAGTCGAATGCACCATCTTGTTGTTGGATCGGACTCTGGTGCCATTGCAATGCTGGCGTATCACCCACGATTGAACATGTTTGTCAGAGTACAGTGGCAGGCATTTGGAAGATCGGGGAATAGGCGAGCTGTTGCTGGAGAGTATGTGGCAGCCGATCCTCGCGGCAGAGCAGTGTTTATTGGTGCCATCGACCAGGCTAGATTGGCCTACATTGTGAATCACGGCGGACAATCAAACGAGACGACAAACGGTGACACTGAAACTGATTCATCGCATGCAGCAATCGATTCATCGCCACAGCCCCTATTATCATCGCCAATCAGCTCAGACTGTCCTCGTACGGTGCTGTTTGATGTTGTCGGCGTTGATGTTGGTTATGACAATCCAATATTTGCATGTCTCGAAACTAGTTATGAAGCAGCCGACGCAGACATATCGGGTATACCCGCACGGCGACAACCAGGACTGCTGAATCAAACACTTGCTTACTATGAAGTTGACTTGGGATTGAAGCGATTTGTGCGGAGGTGGGAGATGACGGTTGATCGAACATCTCACAAACTGATTCCAATTCCGGGTGATAAAGAGGGTCCAGGCGGTGTACTAGTCTGCAGCAGTGGATGGATCTCATACATCAGCCCACAGTTGAACATTGATCAATCCACAACTACCGATGACCAATCATCTCTTCCGGTTACTCATGTTCGTGCTCCCATTCCAATGTGGCGACGTAAAGATGGAGCTGAGCATGCAGCTGGACAGTGTCCCTCGGCTCGCGGTGACTCGCCGGGAACGATGATAGTCAGTGCAGCTCTACAGCGTATCAGAATCAAGAAACGTCAGCATCACATCCTTATACTGCTACAGTCTGAACACGGCGACTTGTTCCGTGTTAAGCTTGGCATTGATCAAACAACCAATCAGGTGAATCGACTATCCATTGAGTATTTTGATACAATTCCAGTAGCGTCATCGCTTTGTTTGTTTACATCTGGTTATTTGCTGGCCACATCAGAGACTGGAGATCACTTCATGTATAGCTTGAATCGGCTTGGTGATGATGCTCCCGTTGAGCTGTCGAGCGATGATGTACCCACTCATGCATTGGTCACTGACAGAGAGATCCAGCGAGCACTGGAATCGCTTAAGTCATCATTTATGCGCAGACCATTGACCAATATTACAATTGTGGATATCATGGAATCACTTTCACCTCTCACATCGGCCAATGTGCTCAATCTGGGTAATGAAATGTCTCCTCAGGTCTATGGATTACGTGGATATCGCAATGACTCTCGATTTACAATCACAAGATATGGACTTGAGGCCGAAGAACTCAGCACAGGTGCACTGCCTCCAGGTGCACAGTCGCTTTGGTCATCCCCTGCTCCATGGAATCAATCAGGCGATGATGGCAATAACAATAACAACAGCATCTCGGAACTGGCTGCCCTGGATACATATGTGTTAGTTGCATTTGCCAACCATACACTGGTATTAGAGCTTGGAGAGACTATAGACGTTGCTAAAGATACGCCGTTTGTGACCAACAGACGCACGTTTGCAATTCGCCAATTGGAGTCTGGTATTGTGGTCCAGGTGCACTCGACCGGAGTCCGCAGTATACTGAACAATGCTCAAACAGTTGATTGGAAGGTTCCTCGGGATGGTGGAGAGATTGTTTGCGCTGCTATCAACACTCGCCAAGTTATCATTGCGCTGTCAAGCGGCAGTTTAATGTACTTTGAACTAGATAACTCCAGATCACACTCTGCAACTGGCCAGTCCTTGCTAGTTGACCGGCAGGTGTCTGGCGCAGCAAGTAACAGAAGAGTCATTCGAAGTGCTGTGACATGCCTAGCAGTTGGCGAAGTACCAAATCGTAGAACTCGGTATCCGTTTGTGGCAGTTGGTTGTGCAGATTCCACACTGAGATTGATGAGTCTAGCGCCTGATCGAGTGTTATCTCCCATTTTGACTCGTTCGCTAGATACTGTGCCGGAATCACTAGCATTCTTCACTGTGGTTGACCGTGCTATTCATGCTCGTCATCCAACCACTTGGCTGTACGTCGGTTTGCGAAATGGCACAATGGCTCGTTCTGTGATTGCTGAGCACTCGATGCAGTTCTCGTATGAACACACTCAGGTTCTTGCAGGTGCTGGCGTGGGCATTCAACTGCAGTCGGTTCAAGTGGGCAGTGATGGAAACACATCTGCCATTCTCGCAATGGGTGCAGTGCCCTGGCTGAGCTACTATGTTCAAGGACGCCACACTACAGTTCCAGTCACTTATGAAGCCATCGTCGCTGCTACAACGCTACGCTCTGAACACATCGGAAACTGCATTGCTGCATTGTCAGGCAAGCAACTTTGTCTGATTCAGATTGCTGCTGCAGCTGCTCGTCCATTCAACCACGCTGCACGACCACTCACTTCGACTCCACGCAGGTTTGCACAGCACCCTGTGTCAAGCTATTTTGTGGTCGCTGAGGCTGACCATCAGGCTACTGCAGCTTCTTCAGGCATCAGTGCATCTAACCAGGCTGATACTGACTCAGGTAGAATCGATGAAACTGACGGTGATACTGATGTCGATGGTCCAGTTCGTGGTCCGAACGGCAGTTGGCTCAGTGCGGTTAGGCTCATTGATCCATATTCGCCAGAATCGCATAGCCAGCTATTTGAACTGGATGCGAACGAAGCTGCATTCTCTATCGTCATTTGTCAGTTTGCATCGCGTCCTGGTGAAACGTTCGCACTTGTGGGCACCGCCACTGGTTTAACACCGAGCCCGTATCGCTGCGAGTCTGCTGCCATTCGTACGTATAAATTCAGTATGGATGGCACGCAGCTTGAGTTTGTTCACTCAACCCCCATCGATGTGGACGGCGCTGTTCCTCATTGCATGGTTGCATTCGACGGTCGTTTATTGGTTGGTCTTGGCAGAATGTTGCGCATTTATGACATGGGCAAGCAGCGCCTACTCCGCAAATGCCAATCTGCCGTTGATGTATTGCCATCTCGCGCCATAACATTGCACACACCTCCCGAAGCTCCGCCTGGTGCCAATGGGTTGAGATTTGTTGTAGGTGATGCTCGTGAATCAGTGTTGATAGGTATCTATCATCGACCAACCAATACAATCCGCATGGTTGCCGACGATGCACTGCCTCGATACATTACTTGCTCAGCAATGCTTGATGCAGACACTGTGGTTGCTGGCGACAAGTTTGGCAATGTGTTTGTATTGCGATTGCCCGATGATGCTCGCAAACTGGCTGCCAATGCCACTGCTGTGACTGGAGTTACTGCTGATCCGTATCTGGACTCTATCTCGGCCATGAACAAGATCACATTTGGAGAAGGGTGGCTCAATGGACAATGTGCTCAATTTGAACTTGTAGCATCATTCCATGTTGGTGAGATGATTACATCACTGATTCCAACTACACTGCTTGGTCCTGGCCGAGCTTCGTCGAACTCCCAAGGCAAGGCGAATGAAGCGGATGCAATTGTTGTTTATACTACGATACTGGGCCGTATTGGAGTGTTGGCACCGTTCAAGACTCGCTCCGACTTCGAGTTCATGTCTGCCATTGAGACTCGAATGCGCGCTGAGATGCAGCTGCCAATTCAAGCCGAGACAGCGTCGTCTGCCATCCTGGACACGATGGTATCAAGCTCTGATGCAAAGGCTCAATCCGCCACTGCGACCACTGCCGATTCTGATGGAAATGAAACCACCACTACTGATTATGCCGCTCTTGCATCTGCATCAGAATTCACTCTGGGTGGCCAGCATCTGTCTCCAGCTGCATTGCTGAATCCATGTGGACGAGATCATCGAGCATACCGAGGCAAGTATTCACCAGTAAAGGCTGTAATTGATGGTGACTTGTGCGAGATGTTTGGTGCTTTGGGTCAGCAGCGGATGCAGAAGGCTGTTGATCACATTGCCGAGACCTCCGATGAGACAATTGAGGAATTCTTGCGCAGAATTGCACGATTCCGCGCCATGTACTCTTTCTAGTGCACTCCCTTTTTTACTATTAATATTTACAAGTAGTCTTTAACCTTCCTTTAACGAATGTCATTTTGATCAGAATTAAGTGTCTTTACAATGCGTGTATGTGAGTATGTTGTGTGAGTGCTGTGTGTAAGTGTGTTTTTTCTTCTTCTTCGCTCATCGCCAGCAAAATTACCGCCTACAAATTCCGATCTATCTTTTTTTGACTGAACATTAAACCTCGGACAGATGCTTGTTCGCAGCAGTTCTCGTCTCGTTGCTCGCAGCGCCGCTCTTAGACCACTCGCGACCAGATCACGCCTCGCTCGCAGCGGAGGTGTCGACGATCGCCCTTCAAACGAGCCAGGCGGTTTCCTTTTCGGCGAACGCCCATTGCCAGCTGGCCAGAAGCGCGTTAAGGAGGAGTGGGAATCCATCTACATGTGGGGCATGGGTCTGACAATCGGATTGGCATTTGCTGGTGCTTACTATAAGCCAGACACGAACATTACTAGCTGGGCAAGAGCCGAGGCTCAGAAGCGCTTTGAGGAAGCCGGTGATAAGCTCGAATACACACAGACTCCACGTGCATTCTAATGTCATCCTTTTACTCTTTTAAACCCAAACAAACCTCTGTATACAAAGCAAAGAGTTAAACCCCCATAATGAACAGTGCCACTGTTGTCCTCGGGCCTGAATGAATCAAATGAATCAAATTGAATGAATCATCAGATGCAAAGTGGGTGGAGTAGGAGGAAGAAAAAAAATATCGATTAGACAGATGCCGACTGAAGAGTCAGTGCACAGAAAGGACAACGGACATTGCCGGAGTTTAGGTGATATGATTGGGTGATCACGCCTGTCAGGTTGCATTTGAACCTTGTCCGCCACTGAGATTCTTCTTGGTGGTGGCTCATCTTTCATTGAAAAGAAAAGAGAGAGAGAAAGACAAGGACGGCCCGAGTTGTTCATGAGGAGGGGCTCGTGGAACAGCCTGTGTCCCTTTTATTCCCTCTCATTCTCTGCTGCAGCTTCAGTACTCCTTCGTCATTTAACCAGCGCAAGTGCGGGTGCAAGTGCAAGTTGCCGTTCTCTCCTCCTCCTTCACCTTCTCCATCCTATTTCATCCTCCTCGTTATTGTTGTTGTTTCCGCTTGTTGCCGGCACTCACAAATACTACACAAACTCCCTTCGGCGAACAACTCACAACAAAAATTCGCTCTGATCAGCCCTTTTTCCTAATCTGCATTCATCCTTTTTTCCACCTTCATCTTCACCTTCGCCTTCAAAAAACAGCAGTACCAGCAGTACCAGCAGTAGCAGCAGTAGCAGTAGCAACAGCAGCAGTATCTACAGCGACAAACAGACATAAAGTAAGATGGCACCAATTCCCTCTGGCAAAGGCAAGCACACCGAATCTCCACTGGCCCGAGTAGTGGGTTCCGGCACAGCCGGTATTCTCGAGCTGATTGGTTTCCACCCAGTCGACACTGTTGCCAAGCGCTTGATGAACAATCCAAACCCAATCTTCGTCTCCGGCCAGCCGATGAGCCAGGGATTCAGCAACATGTCCGCCGTTATCTTCAAGGGTGCCAAGCCAACTGATTCCGCATTGCGCAAGTACTTTTCACTCTTCCCGGGTCTGGGCTTTGCTGCTGGCTACAAGGTGTTGCAGCGTGTGTACAAATTCGGCGGTCAGCCATTCGTCACCGATTACCTGGCCACTCACCACAGAGATTCGTTTGTGAGAGCGTTTGGTGAGAAGAACGGCAAGGCCATTATGCACGCCACTGCCGGTAGCATGATCGGTATTGGTGAGATCGTCTTGTTGCCGCTGGACGTCCTCAAGATTAAGCGCCAGACCAACCCAGAGCAGTTTAAGGGCCGTGGCTTGTTCAAGATTATTGCCGATGAAGGATTTGGCTTGTATCGTGGTGCTGGCTGGACCGCTGCTCGCAATGCTCCAGGCTCATTCGCCCTGTTTGGCGGTGCTGCATTCGTCAAGGATCGTATGTTTGGTCTGAAGGACTATTCATCAGCCACCTTCTTCCAGAACTTCTGTGCCTCCATTGGTGGTGCTATTGCGTCGATCACCATCTCTCAGCCACTGGATGTCATCAAGACTCGTATTCAGGCCCGCTCGTTCGACAACCCAGAGAGCGGTGTTAACATTTTGAAGAACATGCTCCGTGTTGAGGGTACCCGCTCGCTGTTCAAGGGTCTGACACCAAAGCTGCTTGTTGTTGGTCCGAAGCTCATCTTCTCGTTCACTGTTGCTCAGCAATTGATTCCAATCCTCCACAAGTTCTTTGAGCAGAATGGCATCACCAAGAGCAAGACTCTTGAGGCTTGAGCTTGAACAAAAGAAGTTTTGACATCATTTTCACCTACAAAAAAAAAATTTGTTTCATGCCTCCTTTTGTTCTTTCAGTCTTAGATACTCGCCTTTTAAAACACACCCCTTAGCTATAGATAATGTATTGACAAAGAAGTGATGTATATTTGTGTACGCATGCAGTAGACGATGAGATGAAATGAAAAGAAGTGACTCATGTTCAAACAAACAAAAGAGAAGCGAGCATACCAGGGGTCGAACCTGGAATCTCCTGATCCGTAGTCAGGCGCCTTATCCATTTGGCCATACGCCCTTGATATGAATAGTGATTTAGATGCTTTTGAATAATGGGTCATATCCATGAGTTAACCAGAAGATAAACACACAGTAAGCGGCATCATACTCGATTAATTAGTAAAGTTGTAATATATTTAAAATGGTTAAAGGGTGTATTTAGTTGCTGGATTGAAATAGTCCAACTTCCGATGCAGATGCTTCTTCAACATTTCAAACGTAGTTCCCTCTTCCAAGTCCTGCTCCGATATAAACTGATTTCTCACCAGAAACTCTATAGTAATCGCTGCACAATTCGGCTTCCACTCTCCACTTCTCAATGACTCCAGCAACTCTTTGACATTCATCAGCATGAACCCTTGCACTTCGCCATCCTCCCCACGCGGCTCAAAATCAGATGGCATTTCCAAATCGTAAATGTACTGCGTCTCTGGAGATTGTCCCAAATGGTTGCGAACAAAATATGTCACTGGCATACTTGTGCGTTTAGCATCCGCTAAAAGAGAGGAAGGAATAGAAGCCTCCTCGCTGCATTCCTTGACAAGGGTCTTGAAAACTCCACCGTCGTGGTGGGCAATACCGCCGCCGACTATGTTGTCGAGCATGTTTGGCCATGTCGGTTTCGTGGCGCTGCGTCTGCCCACCCACATTTTGATTTCACCAGAAGAAGCGTCGCGAATATAGCCGTTGAGATGAACGCCATAAGTACGGAAGGCAAAGAGTGGGGTTGCACAGCGCTCAATCAAAAAGGCCGGCTCGCCATCAGTGCCGTAAATTGGATACAGCTCGTTTCGCCAGCCCTGTAAAGCTGAGAGTTTGGAAAGAGCATCGTCATTGGTGCGTAGAGACTCGAGGAATTGGCGCATGGCATCAGAACGCGCTTCTGCTGTATGAGCAACTGACGGTGCAAAATGGATAACGTTTTGGGCACTGGAGAAGACGAGGAGATCTGCGCGATCAAGCGAGGTGATGAACGGAGCCAGGTTGGGATGAACGCAGCCAAGATGCGGGCCATCTGCAGTCAGAGCAAACGGGACGCCGTCTGGCTGGCTCACGTTGTCGCAGTTCTGGACAAGCTCCAAAAGAGTCGGCATTTTTTTTTTTTGGTATTGGGTTTGTTTTTGTCTGGTTTGGTAAGGGAGTTCGCATAGTAGAAACGCATCCATCACCTGTCCTGATGCAGCTGAGATGTATACAGGCATTCTCGAATGCAAAAGAAGGTATGGATAGGGAGTTTTTTTCTTAAGTGAGATTATAGTTAATTATAGTTATACTAAAGTTGTTACGTCATAATGGGTTAGTTGTAGCTAATTATTGGATTGCGGCTGGAATGCAGCTAGATTGCGACTTACGGATGATGACGCATGCGATCCGAGAACGACATTGGGCCGTGGCTCTGTGCCAGCGACATGGCACCACCATCGCCCTCGTAGGTAAAGCCAGCAAACTGCTGCTGAACCGTCGATGACAGCAGAGCACTCTGGCCCTCAACCGGCAGCGAATCCAATGGCATCTCCGAGGTAAACTCTTCATCAAAGTTAGAGGTGTCGATAGCCGACGCAACGCTTGGCTTGAATGGTGGATCGTACTTCTTGGCCAGGAGCATGTCCCAGTTGATTTCGTCAAAGAACGGATGCGACTTGATCTGAGAGGCTCCCAGAATACCCAGACGCTGGTTTGGATCACGCACAAGCAATCCAGCCAACAGAGAGCGAGCGCGCAGGCCAACATAGTCGGGGAAGACGAGCTCGTCTTCAACAATCTTGCGGTACATGATGTTGGTGTTCTCGTCATAGAACGGCGGGAGGCCGGTGAGCATTTCGTAGAGAAGGACGCCAAACGTCCACCAGTCAACCTGCTTGGTGTATGGCAGGGAGAGAATCAGCTCTGGCGCGAGATACTCTGGAGTGCCGCAGAATGTCCGCGTGGTGTCATTCTCGCGCATGTTGAGCTTGCACAGACCAAAGTCGCACAGAGCAATGTGGCCAGTGAAGTCAATCAGAATGTTTTCGGGCTTGATGTCGCGGTACACAATGTTGTACGAGTGCAGGCACTCGAGGGCAGTGAGAAGTTCGGCGGCATAGAAGCGAGCACGATGTTCATCAAAGCGGATCTCGTTTTGGAGATGGCGGAACAGCTCGCCGCCGTTGACAAACGCCAGGACCAGGTAGAGTTTCTCGGTGCTCTGGAAGGAGAACTTGAGAGGGACAATAAACGGATGGTTGATCTGTGCCAGCACAATGCGCTCGGCCAGAGTGTGGGCCACCTCGGAGCGCATCACTAGCTTGGACTTGGAGAGAATCTTCATGGCGTAGATGCGGCCAGTGTCCTTCTTGCGAACCTGCATAACCTTGCCAAATGAGCCCTTGCCGATGACAGTCAGGAGATCAAATGCGTCCACAGTCAGTGGGGCTTGCTCACGGCGAGAGTAAAAGACCTGGACACGAATGTGGCCGGAGCCGTTGAGAAGTGGATACCACTGGTCAGACATCTTGTTGTCCTCAAACGCTGGGTTGACACGAGCGGCACCCAAGAAAATGGCCGATGACGTATTGTTTTGGCCATGCATCAGGCTTTGCTGCTGAGAAATTGCAGTGCCCTGGCCTTGACCTTGCTGCTGCTGCTGAGTTTGCTGAGCGCCACTGCCGTTTGATCCGTGGAGCTGCTGGTCGCGTTGCAGAAGCTGCTCGTGCAAATGCTGGGCACGAGTGCGCGGCGACGTTGAGGTCTGCAGGAAGCGCTGGTCAATAAATGCAGCCGGCGTGCGCTGATACAGCGACACCAGCACGCTGTCAGCACGGCAGACATCAAAGCTGGTACGAGACCGCCAGGTTGGATTGGAGGGGTCACCGCCAAGAGCGTTGACAACAACCTCGTTCTTGTCAAACTCAAGCACCAGGTATGGCAAGCGCTGGCTGTCGCTCTGGAACTGGGAGTAGCGCGCCAGAATCTGCTGAGAGCCGGGCGGGAACACGAGACCACGCGCTTCGATCACTCGGATCGTGAGCAGGCCGTCCTTCTGGGGCAGCTCCATTGTTGCTGCACTAGCTGAGGCTGAGCCGTTGTTGTTGCTGTTGCTGCTGTTGCTGTTGTTGCTGCTGGACTCCATTCCTCCTCCAAGAGCGTGCGCTTTGTAGTTGGCAAATGAAGTTGAAGGTGTTTTGTGGTAGTTCGGTAGTCAGAAGAGAGATTGCACAAACCGATAGGCGGCAGAAGAGGAGAACAGCGAGCTTCAAAGGAGGGGCAACACGCGAATGAGGCGCCGAGTTTTATTTATAATCGGGCTTGGGATGTCCACAGAAAAAGAATGCAATGGTAGGCAGATGGGCTTGATTGATGGATGGAATGGACAGGTTTGAGGAAGCTGAATGCATGAGATCGACTACGACAGACTGGCTTGCTGCGATTTTATATATCACAGGCGTCGCATTGGGCACATTGCGTGCGATGTCTTTTTGTCGGCAAGCGTCAGGCGTGTGATCCATATTCACTGATGGGGGCTGGTTGGTTGGCTGGCTAGCTGGCTGGCTGGCTGGCTGTATGTGGCTAAGGAAGGAAGGAAGGAAGGAAGGAAGGAAGACAGGAGGTCTAACTATATCATGATGTGAACAACTACGACATCACATGCCGGCCTGCCTGCTTGTCTACCTGCGACTACCACTAGTTTGAGTATTGGGAACAAAATTACTGATGGGGACCTTAAAAATAATAATAATGATGAAAACTGAAATACTAATAGAGTTGCAAGGGTACAGAAATGATAAGCTGATAGTGTGCTAAGATGTGATTGATAACCTGAAAAAAGATAAAAATGAACGGAAAGCAGAATGGCGTTCAGGCCGAAGCAGTGGTGGCTTCAAAGTGGGCAAAGCGAAGCCAGTAGCCTGGGAGCTCGTACAGGATTCGGTCAGCTTGCACATAGCCATCGACTGGACCCACATCGATTGGTGGGATCAGAGAGGCAGCAACGGCGGCCAGGCGCTTGCGGAACGTGGCGCCATCCATGCGAGTCTCGGCAGCCTCGTTGGCGGCAGCATCCAGCAGACGCGAGTGGCCAGAGCCAGAGAGCAGCTCCATGGCGGTGTGGGCATCTGGACGCGACTTGAACACAGTGACGGTGAACTTGTTGGGTCCAAAGATGTCAACAACACTGCGAACGAGCGCCTGCAGCTTGGCCTGTGGAGATGCATTGTAGCCACCGGCAGCTTGCTTGTTGAAGCGGATGGTGGTCTCAAAGCTGGCGTACGAGCACTGCGGCTCTGGGGTGACATGGATGGTGTAGTACTGGCCACCTTGCTCAAGACCGTTGAGCGAGAAGCCGCACGGCGTGAACATGTACGAGTCGGTCTGGCAGGTTGGGTAAATGTCGTTGAGGCCAGTCACCTTCTCGATCAAGCGACCGCCAGGCAGGCCAGGGCAGCCGCCAGGGAGCTTGTCTTGGTAGAAGTTGGCCATCTTGACCTGGCAGAGCTCGGTCATGAGAATCTCAATGGTGACATCGTCGTTATCGTCACCCAAATCAAGACCATCGAGAACGGCACCGTTCATTTCAGGATCAGTAGTCACGGCACGATGGATAACAGCACCGGGAGCATGACGACGCTGCGTATCATCCACTGGACGAAGCGTCGGCGATGCTGGGTTGGAGTTGACGCGCGCCATGTGCGGCGCAGCAGCAGCAGTAGAGTGGCTGGCACTGGCCTGCTCAACAGAGATGGCTGGGAGGCCATACTCCACAGCCAAATCGCGCGGCTGCGTGAGATACAGGAACCAGTGGTCGCCATTGGAGCGACCAATCTGGTATGCTGAGCCCTTGCACTCAGCATACTTGTCGAGGTAGCGCACTTCATCAGACCAGTCGCGATGCGGGTCACGTTGCTGGTCGGGGAACATGAAGCTCTTGCGAGAGTAGAAGATGCGCATTGGGAGGAAGTTGTCGAAGCCAACAACAAGCTGGCGGACAATCTCGAGCATGCGCGGCAGCGCATACAGCAGAGTGGTGGTGCCGCAAGTCTTGAGCACAATCTTGTGCGGGAAAACAAAGAACGAGGACTCGCTCAGCAGGTAGGCATCGGCATCGGCGTCAGAGATGACACTGAGAACCTGGCAGTGCACCAGGTCCAGCATGGAGCGCCACACACGACGAGGGACGCGGCGCAAGCCAGACGCGCGGCCAGACTCGCGGAACTGGGTGAACTCGTTCAAGTCTTCTGCGTGCCAGGCGGGAGCAGGGGCTGTGCCAGGGGCGGCATCAATCAGCTGCTGCATCTGGGCGGGAGAGGAGGCAAACCAAATCTCAAGCAGCTTCTCGGGACCCTCGAAGCAGCCAGAGTATTCCTCCTGCGGAGCGTCGGCAGCAGCTTCAGACTCGATGGTATCATCTTGGATGAGAATTTCCGAGATGGGAGACTCGGAGCGTGGTGTATCGAGTGAAACATCGGCTTGTTTGGCGGACAGCGGACCAATCGACTCATGACCAACTCCAGCATTGGCATGGGCACGAAGATCCGGTGAGCTCTCCTTGGGCGACAGCGGAGGCGTCTCACCAAACACGGGAGCCTTGGCGAGAGCAGCAGTTGCAGGGTTGATGGCAACAGCCGCGGCGGTTGGATGAGCACCAGAAGTGCTTAGAACATCAGAGTAGTTGTGTGGCCCTCCATTGGATGTGAATGCAGCTACGAGAACGGCGTCAGCACCGGACGAATTGGCCGAATTATTGGTTGTGGTGGGTTTGTTGTTTGAATTGGAGGAGATGGCAGCTGGCTGCGAATGGATGGTTGCGATATGGGTTTTACTCATCGAATCAACAAAGGGCTACTTTGTGATGAACGGCTGTAGATGTCTGATGGAGGCTGCTGGTGAGCTGTGGTTGTTTGTTCTGATGGATGGGAGGAGGAGTGTTCGGGAGTTAAGTGAATATTAAGTGGGAGTTGGTGAGAAAATAAACCAACCAACTAACTAACTACTTGCGGGGGGAAAACTGCGGCTGGAGGCAATGGTCACGGCTGTGGATGAGGGCCGGGAGATGCTGACGCAGTTCGAACAAGTAATTAGAGAGGGGGAGAAAGCGAAGGAAAGATGAACACCAAGTACGGATGATACTGATGGCACAGATGAAGCAATCAAAAAGGGGCAAGAGAAAGAAAAGTAAAAGCAAAAAGTTGGGAATCAAAGAGAAGGATGGCAAGCGAAGATGTGATGCTGATGAAAAACAGAGATTCGGGCTTGATACCGTATAGCGATGCCTCAGCGAAGGAAGTTAGAACAGTGAAGGCGGAACGGGAGCTCGAGCAGCAAACCGGCCGGAGTGATGTAGTGTTGCAGACGGACGACGATTGCTTTGTGTGCACCAGGATGCATACGCCGCGGGCTCTCTAGCTTAAATTCTGGGTTTGTGGCCCAAAAAGTATGGTTGGAGGGGGGAAGGGGGTAAAATGCGCCGATGGTCGACAACTGGACAGATCACGTGATAAGCTATGTGATCCCGGCCGACGTCAGCTAAAAAGAGTGTTTCTTGGGGGTTGCCCGAATGAGATGTATAAACGGGAAAAGGGATGAACTGGAGGAGACTTTGCGTCTAGTTTGGTGTGCCTGTCTGAGCGTGTTTG
Source organism: Ramicandelaber brevisporus (assembly GCA_025201865.1). Taxonomy (NCBI): domain Eukaryota; kingdom Fungi; phylum Kickxellomycota; order Ramicandelaberales; family Ramicandelaberaceae; genus Ramicandelaber; species Ramicandelaber brevisporus. Next base: position 127,719 of record MU602671.1, on the reverse strand, counting down.
TCTGAGCGTGCGTGCGTGCGTGCGTGCGTGCCTGAAGAGATTCTCGTGCTGATCGAGTCAGGAAATATTAAGAAAAAAAGAAACTGGTGTGTGTGCAAATTCTTTGCAGAGTGAGTTGAGGAGGAGGAGAGGTCAACTTTCCGAGTTTGAGAGTGTGCCAGTGTTGGGGACACACTGCGGGAAGAGGAGAGGGGGAACGGCGACCAAACAGCGGTCTGTGCCGTTGATCGATTAAAATTAAAGTCGAGTCACATGGTGTCAATTCGACGTAAAATAATATCCTGAATTAAGTCAGCTGCTGAACTGTCAGATGCCAACGAACAGCATGCAATGGTGGCGCTGACAGTCATCGGAATGGACATGATAAGAGCGTGCATCTGACTGACTGATTGACTGACTGACCGAAGTCGTCAGTGAGCGTGCTGTCTATCATTAGAGAGAGGTGTGCCGAGATGGATGATCTCTTTACAGTATTCGTTTACTGTTGCCAGCTTCTTGCCAGTAAATGCAACCCAGCATGAGATAAAGAAGCATGCGGCGTCGTAGATGACGTCGTAGATGATGTCGAAGGGTGCTGCTCGAATAATGTGCCAGGGCTGATATCAGCCAGCAAGTAGATGCATACGTATTGGGCCATCTAATTACGTGGAGGAGAGAGAGAGAGACGAGGATTATCTCTCTGTTTCAACCGGAACACACACACATACACACATACACGCAAATTTGCACAGATGAGCGCACAGAAACTTGACGAGCAGATCGCGCCGTTTGTATCCCAGTTCGACGCGACGGGATATGCTGCGGGCCTCGCATACATCCCCGAGACGGAGACGGAGGGCAGTGGCGACCATTTGGAGCGCGATCGGACAGCTGATGCCCGGCTTCGGCGCGGCGAGGACCAGTTGACTGCACTCGCGTCAGCAATCGACCGAGAGCTGAATGAACTTGTCGCGGCAAACGCGGAGGTGCTTCTGCAGCAGGTTATCGCTGTTGGCGGTGTTAAGGATACAGCACAGACTGTGATGGACTCGGTCAGTCAGCTGCAACAGAATATGGCGGCTCTCCGAACTCGCATTCGACTGCCATTCGAACAGATTTCGTTGTATACGAGACAACTGGAGCACTTGCATGATGCTGCTGAGTTGGTGCGGAATACACTGGCGCTGCTTCAGCTGGTTCGTCGTTTACGGGCTCGCGACACAACGGCTACTTCAAATACTGAGTCGCTGCCAACTGATTTGGCATTACGTGCCACCATTCTCCACAGCATCAATCAGCTTCAGGCGGTGTGCGATTTCAGCGGTGTCGATGTGGTCACTGAGCAACTCGAGTATGTCGCGAAAACACGCAAGGAAACCACTTCATCTGCACTGGAGTTGTTGCAGCGGGGTTTCAGCACTCAGAATCCATTGGAATTGGCCACGGGTATTCAGATATTCTACAGTTTAGGTACTCTGGGTCAAGTTACTGGAGACTTTGCAGAGCGTGCATTGAATGAGCTGAATCGAACGATGAGCGAAGCCTTGTCTCCAGCATCTATTCAGGCCGAGGTTCGTGAGATTAACGCTGCACGTACGGCGGCATACACTGCTCAGCAACAGCAGCAGCAACATCAGCAACAACATCAGCAGCAAGCGAAGCAACAGTCTGGAGGATTGCATTACGTATCAACTGAACCGGTGTTGTGGGACCGGTTGGACAAGGTACTCGGTGCAATCAGTAAAGTGTGTGTGCAAATATATGCATTTGATCGAGTGTTGCAGATGAAGCGAGATCCAGTCACCCAGCATCCACTCAGCACGGTTGTTTACACTCACTTGGCAACACGTGATGGTAGCAACAACAGTAGTAGCAACATATCAAATGCATCTTTAGTCAAGTGGTTTATGAGCAAGTTGGCACAAAAGATACGCACAGCGTTGGAAACATCATGCGGCGAATCGGTGGCAATCAGCAAGATCTTGATGGGCTCGTATCCGCGGCTTCTTTTGCTCTTCCATCAGCGATTCTTTGCCACTCTTGCGCCAGCTCAACAGCGCAATGCAGCCATGGAGCCAATCACATCGCGACCTGAGAATATAACGATCCTGCGTGCTTTGTCTGAATTTGAGTCCATGTACTTGCAACGTGTTCAGACTAAAGTGACATCAGCCATGAATGCTGCTCTTCATGTCGGTGTCAGCCTGCCTTTAAATGCTCAACAACAGCAGCAACAGCAGTCAAAGCCTGACCCGTATTCATCGTTGATATCAGACACGGATGTGGCCATGTATGTGCGAGCGTTGGCTAGTGAGCTCGAGCAAGCCCGCTTTGATCCGACACTAAGTCGCAGCGTTGGTATCATTGTATCGAAATCACTGAGCACATTTATTCGCAATTTGAGCATGGGCAGTGTTCTTGCAAACAGCAAACAAGCCTCCAATGTGCTTGCCGAGATGGGTATGGCGCGCTTTGGCATGCTACCAGCACCACTGTCTTTGCTCAAAGAGCTGAGCGCACTGAATGCCAGCTCAGTTCTCGCTCAAATGCTAACCAAGATGCGAGATGAATGGGACGCTCACACGGACTCGCTGGCAGCCTCCGCACGAATGGCCCCACTGTCCTCTACTGTTGCCGGTTTCAAGGATTTGATTGCAGAGTCGACTACTTTAAGCCCTCGAATTGCATCTGGCATCTTCCGGCTGCTAGCTTGGCCCGATGTTGAGCGTGCTCTGAGCCAAATTCTAGTTGGTGACTTCACAGCCGCCGCCTCTGCTTCCTCTAGCAGCACTCGGGCAGATGCTCCAGGCAGTGCAGTCCACACCCCAAACATGTCACCATCCCCATCAGTGGGTGGACTGGACTGCAGCAGCTACGTGCTCGACATCATTGCCACATTGCGATATTTGCAGCGAGAAATCATTCCTCGCATCAAATCAGACGAGATTAGGCAGGGACAAGTGAAGCAGTTTGTCGCCAATATGATCAGAGCATTTGTGTTGATGGCGAGCTTGGCGTTTCCGATGAGTGAGCACATTCGGTTGCGGTTGACTGCCGATATTACTCAACTTGATTTCCACACAGATCAGCTGGTTCGAGTTGCCACTGCAAAGTCAACCAGTGCCGCCAAATCAACAGCATCATCGATGACATTTGCCAAGTTTGCACCCGGCGAGCACAAGGCTTTGCACTCGTTCCGCACCCTCTTGTTTACGCCGCTCAAAGAAATGAGAGCTTTGGTATCCAAGGAGAGTGGCATCGATCATGATTTACCTACAAGTGCCGTTGTTCATCACGTATCATGCTGCACGTTTGAACAACTGGAAGCTGTCATGGGTCGAAGCTCGTCAAAGTCTCCGCCTCACCAGTCCTCTCAGCATCATCGCCCACAGCAGCAACGCAATGTAGCAGCAATGGCTGAAATCAAAATGCCATGGGAGCGACGCGGCTTGACACGCGCTTTATACTACAAATGGCTAATTACCGATTGCTCCGAAGCTGAGGCTGTTGAGTGGGTGATCAAAACGATTAGCGAGTGGTCATGTAACCACGACCAAGGCAACACGGCAATTAGTGACGGATTAGTTTTAGTTAGACAAATTGCGAAGGCACGCGGTCTTTAAGTGATATCATTGATGTGTTTAAGACATTCAAACTATATGCGCTTAAATATCAGCTCGGCGATGTTTGTGATAGTGTTCATGCTAACGCTATTCAAACGAGATACATGAATTACATCAACGGCCAAAACGGCTTTAAAGACAATAGCGATAATGAATGAAGATGATGGATGTGATTGAATGTGGTTGAATGTGATCAAATGTGGTTGGATTAGCTGTTGAACTCGAGGCCGCTGCGGATGCCGCGCTCCTCGTAGCCAATGCTGAACGCAATCGCCGCAACAAGCACAAATGCCAGCACGTAGAATGCGCGCGAGAAGATGCACAGCACCACGAGGAACAGGAACAGGAAGGTGGCGGTTTCGCGCCGCATGTGGGGAAGCTGGCGCCGGAAGAAGTAGTAGCCGGCGAGCGACGCTGCAAAGAGCACGACCTCGCTGTTGTCGACGCACCAGCTCACAAGCTCGCCGCGGATCGAGTCGTCGTTGTTGTTGCTGCCGCTGCTGCTGCTGCTGCTGTCGAAGGCTGCGTGCACGGCGCTGTCGCTCATCAACGAGGCAGACTGCTCAACGCGGCGCTGCACAGGAAAGCACGAAGCAGGAGCGCACGAAGCGAGGCGAAGAGGAGCTGGAAGAAAGAGAGAGAGGAGCAGGTTTAAAAGGTGAAGGTGAAGAAGGTGAAGGTAGAGGAAGAAGGGACAAAGAGACGAAGTGACGAAGGCGAAGATGAGGAAGACAAAGTGGATGGAGAGGCAGGCGAGATTACAGCGAGAGACTGCTTCAGCGACGACAACAGCAACAACGATAGTAGCTGCGACAGCCATTACAGCTGGGAGCGGCTCACGGGTCCTCGACCATCCAGCGGAAGCCCTCGCCCCACATGCGCACCGGGTCGGCGTAGCGCGTCTCGGGCGACGCGGCGTTGATCTCATCGATCTC
>MU602671.1:95633-121375 GCA_025201865.1 Ramicandelaber brevisporus | reverse complement strand
CCGCCGCATGCAGACCACCAACTACAGCCCCGCCGCATGGAAGCAGCACCCGCTGAACCCCGCGGTCGCCAACGAGGAGGCGGCCGAGTGGATCTTCGTCGTCGACACCCTCAACTTCTCGTTCTGGCACGACGTTCCCGACGATGCCGAGCAGCAGTTTGCCGTCGAGTACAACGGCGAGCTGCACCGCGGATACTGGTCGCTGTGCGCATGCATCAACCGCGCGCTCGACGACGGCATTCCGATGCTCGACGCTCGCTTCTACGCCACCGCGTCCGACGACCAGCTGGCGCACATCTTCCGGTCGAGCACAAAGACGCCGATTCCGATGTTCCCGGCGCGCTGCCAGGTGCTGCGCGAGGCTGGCCGCGTGCTGGTCGAGCGGTTTGGCGGCCGCTTCGCCAACCTGCTCGCCGAGTGCGGCCACAGCGCGGTGCGGCTGGTCAAGCAGGTTGTGCACGAGTTCGACTCGTACAAGGACGCGGCCGAGTTTGTCGGCTTTGACGACGGCGTGCCGTTTGCGTTCACGGCGCGCTTCTACAAGCGAGCGCAGATCCTGGCGGCCGACATCTGGGCTTGCTTCGAGAACCGGGGCATCGGCCGGCTCGACGACATCGACGCGCTGACGATGTTTGCCGACTACCGCGTGCCGCAGGCGCTCGTGTATCTCGGCGCACTCGAGTACTCGGACCGGCTCAGGCAGCAGCTTCGCGCGCGCAAGCACTTTGCCTCCGGCGACCGGCTCGAGATGGAGATCCGCGGATGCTCCATCACCGCCGTCGAGCACATCATTGCCGCAATACGCTCTCTGCAGCAAGCCGACGCAAGCAACAGTGGCAGTAGCGACAGTGATACTGGCGGCAGCACGCAGCAGATCAACGCAGTCCTGGTGGACTTTTACCTGTGGGACTTTGCGCAGGAGTTTAAAAGCGAGTTGGCTCACATCGATATCCATCTCACTCGATCCGTTTTCTACTAACCGTTTTAACTTTTTGATAAATATTTTCTCATTCATGTAACTAATTAACAGTTGCTCTATAGGCAATATATTTCTATTCATGTCTTATAGTCATTCATGTGAATACTAACGATATCAAGAGCCCTTTTTACAGTTTGGATTCGACTGTTTATTCACGATTCACTTGACTCTGGTTTCTTGTGGAAATAATGAGTTATTTAAGGAATCATCTTAAACTTAATTACTATCTACCAAGAGCCATAGGCACTAATCTTGGTCCTTCAGGTGTCATGATCACAGTCATTCCTTGTGGAACAACCCATTGGATTTGTTGTTGTGGCTGCTGCTGCTGAGCTGGAGTTAAATTAGCATTTATGCTCATTTGGCCCATCATCTGATGCAGCCCTTGGTCTGGGACTTGCTGCGGCAATGGAGGAGGAGGAGGAGGAGGAGGGACTGCTTGCTCAACATGATGGTCAGCTACATCATCAAACTCAGGTGGTGCACTCGGAGCGGTATTTGCAGCATCGCCATTCTCCTCTGGTGGGATTGATGGTCTCGATGGCTGCTTTGCTTGTGGTGATGGCTGAGGCTGCGCTGGGGGTTGTTGTTGTTGTTGTTGTTGTTGTTGTTGTTGTTGCTGTTGTTGCTGTAATGAGGCAAGGGGAGACACTTGAGGTGGCGTAGGGACGGATGGCTGAGTAATATTCGAGACTGTTGGGATGGCTGGAGACTGTGTCACTTGTGACATGCTTGCAACTGCCTGTTGTATTTGTCGCTCAGCATCATCGAGAGTTACTTGCATTGTAGCGTATTCTTGCTTCATAGCTTCCAGCTGTGTGATGATACTTGCTAATTCTGGGCTAAGCTGCTGTTCAATGGGTAACAGTGGGTTAATTTGCAAATTTGGTGGGATGGCTGCGGCATAGGCCATCATTTGCTGGTGTAGATTTTGCATATTGAAGGCATGAGATGTTTTGAACTCCATTAGTTTTGTGTACGCAAAGTGATGATATTCAAGAGTGCCTTCAGCTGGCAGTGGCTGTTGTGGCTGCTGAGGAGATGGCTGAACATTGGTTGTCACTGTAGATACTGTGTTTGAATGTGCAACAGATACAACGGAAGGACCAGACATTGATGGTCTATTTGAGTTTGGTGCGGTAAGATTTGCGGGTGATGCCGACATACTTTGCAGTCGCTCAATTTCTGCCTGTTGTTGCTGCTGTTGTTGTTGCTGCAGTTGTTTTTCAGCTAATTCCTGATCAACTCTTGCCATATCTTTCCTAATTGCTGAATTTGGATCCATTAGTGGGTTAAATACAAGGTTTGATGGAATAACCTCGCCATTCTCGGCCACTGTGACGGTATGTGGTGGACCAGGTTGCTGCAGCTTAGACGTGTCAATCTGAAGAGGTGGACCAGTTAGAGGCGGAGCATTATGTGGCCTCTGTTTGCGCATTTCTGCGGTCACTTTGGTTGCTGATGCTTTAAGCTCGTCTGCAGTCAAGTAATAAACTTCAGTCATGTGTGGCTTAGGCGGAATCGGAACTGGACCAGGTGCTGCCGATGACGGGCGCTGAGGAACCGCGTTTGACTGGCCAATTGGTTTTGGTTTAGTCGGCTGCTGAATGACATCATAGTAGGACTCTGGTGGACGAGGTGGAGGCGGTGGAGGCGGTGGCAGATTTTGATAGCTCGAGTTGAATGATGAAGATGACACGGCGGGAGATGAAGTGGAATCAGCGCGTTCTCTGCCAGCAAATGGAGGGAGGTGTGCATTGCTAATAAGAGGACTGTTTCCGCCCATTGGTGATGAGAATCCAGATGAAGATGCTGACTCGTCGTACCACGTGCTGTTATGAGTATTGTTGTTACTAATGACTATGGCAGAAGCAGGCCGCTGGGGTGGCACCACTGGTGGAGGCAGTGTGCTTGGTAAGGGAGGCGGCAGTGGGTTGACTCGACTGTGCTGGTGATTGTTGTGACGCTGCGGTGGAGTAGGGAGAGCAGTATGGGTTACATCGTTCATCTCCATCTGAACGTTCAAATCAGCTACTGGAAGTGCATTCTTCTTTAGCGAGATCCAAGTAGTTAATCTTTTAATACTTTTGAGATTATCCAATGCATAATCCACGCTTCCTACCTTAAACTCTTCCTCTGGTGAACCTCCCTCGTATGCCACAAATGAAACCACATTTCTATTGCTACGCTGACCATCGATTCTGAATACCATCTGGTTATCCCAATTGAGGCTCTTATTATGGCCACTCAAAAAGGCCAATTGTTCCTCTCGACCATACGACGCCTTCACAAAGCAGTCTGGCTTGCGTTTGACGGCCACTGCCGAAGTTGATGTCGTTTGCTGAGGCTGTCGCTGGCTGAGCGGTTTGTAGTCGAGAATCCTCAGCCTCAGCTCGTATGTTGTCTGCTGCATCTGGTGTTAATCTGCTGTCGAGAAATCTAGGGTGCTGATGAGGAAGAAGAGGAAGAGGAATAGGAATAGGAAGAAAAGAGAGAGAGGAGAGACGAGATGATAGAAGAGTGAGTTGACAGCTTCGCGAGAGAGAAAACTCTGTCAAGCAAGTTCCTGGCAGAAGAAAGGAAGGAAGGAAGGAAAGAAGGAAAGAAAAACACGCTCCATGCTTCATGTACACAGACCAACAAACCAACAAACCAACAAACCAGCAGACCAGCAAAGTAGAATGTATGGAAGAATTGGGGGAGGAAGGAAGGAGGTGATTCTAGGGTAGATGGTGTGCAATGCATTGCATCGAATACTAAACTTTTAAAGTACTAAAAAAGACTGACAATGAGTGTGTGGTGTGTGACTAATAAAGAATAAGAGAGAACGAGAGAAGGAAAGCCTGCATTTAAGCACGACCACGGCCGCGACCAGCTGGAGCGCCTCGGCCTGGATAAGCACCGGCAGCCTCGGCGGCAGCTTGGCTCTGGGGGTTGGTAATGGTCTCATCAACGCCAAGAATCAGACAGACGGCTTCGATGGCAGAGTTGATCAAGTTCGTCTTGACAAGAGCTGGCTCCCATACAAACTTTACAGCCAAGTCTCCAACGTCGCCAGCCTCAACATCGATGCCATCGTGGGCATGTCCCTCAAAGTGACGCTTGCGCAGCTTGGCAATCAATGTGGTTGTGTCAAATCCAGCGTTGGTCGAGATTTGGCGTGGAATAATCTCAAGTGCCTTGGCCAGAGCGTTGACAACCAGCTGCTGCTTGCCCTGGAGAGTCGCAGCATGCTTGCGCAAGTGATACGAGAGCTGCATCTCAGTGGCACCTCCACCAATCACAACCTGGTTAGTGCGGACAGTACGCTTGACAACCATAATGGCATCGTGCAGGGAACGCGAGACTTCTTCCATAAACTGGTCAGCACCGCCACGGAGAACAAGAGTGCATGTGCGAGACTTTGGGCATCCACGGAATAGATTGTAGCGCTCGCCTCCAATTTGACGCTCCTCAAACACCTCGCATGTGCCGAGATGCTTCTTGGCATCCAAGCCCGTGCAGGTGGATTGAACGCTGCCGCCAACAGCTTGAACAACGCGAGCCATATCATCGGCAGTGACACGTCCAGCACAGAAGATGTCGCGATCAGCAAAGTACTGAGTAGCCAAGTCACCAATCGGCAAGCTGGAGAGAACCACTTTGGCGCCAGTATCAACGATTGCGGCCAGCTTGTCCAAAATGATTTGCCACTCAGCATCAACAATGGCCTGGTAGTCAGCTACATTCTCAACTCTAACCTCTGCATTGTCCTTTTCAGCCTTGAGCTCCAGCTCAACATGTAAGCAGAGAATTCCTGGGTTGGTGAAAGTCTTTGGCTGCTGCTCAAACCCAGCGTAGGCAAAGGTCTTCTTAAAGGCAACGCCATCAATGAAGAGAGAATCCTGCATTGCGCCACCAGCAACCTTCTTGATTCCAATCATGCGCTCGTTCAATTGATCCTGGTCCAAATGCAAAACAGAGTCGACAACCATCTTTGTAAAGAACTCCTTGTGTCCATGGATCAGCTTGCTAGACATGGCTGTGCCTGCAATATTCTCAAGTGTGGTTCTGAACTCGGCGTCTGATTTGCTCACTGGAAGTGTCAATTCTTTGATCTTCTCTACAGCGGCATTGCCTGCATATCGCAAGTGCTTGGCAATCACCTGCGGAGCCACTCCGTCCTCAACAAACGTGCGGACTTCCTTCATGACTTCACCTGCCAATACCACCACACTGGTTGTGCCATCTCCAACCTCTGCATCCTGAGACCGTGCAATGTCCACCAAAATACGAGCAGCGGGGTGGCTGATGTCGAGCAGCTTCATGATAGTGGCTCCATCGTTCGAAATAGTAACACTGCCTTTGCTATCAACAATCAGCTTGTCCATACCACGCGGTCCGAGGGTAGTACGAACAATGTCAACAACTGCCATGCACGCGTTCAGATTGGCAAGCAGCTGTGGCTTGCCCTGAGACGTATCGGTGCCCTCTTTGAGCAAGATGATTTGTGGTTGCTGTAGTAGGTCAACAGCATCAAGTATCAAGTATCAAGTATCAAGTATCAACGCGAACAGCAAAGAGACAATAGGATAGACAATGGGATATACAGTGAGATAGATAGCTCAGATCAAGTTGTCAGTAACTACGTGGTGTTTACGTTCTCCAGATTAAGGCGTAGATCGGCAACATATAGGCGGCAGCTGTCGTGTTTCACAAGTCACGGTGAACATACCATCATTGGCAACTGGCGAGATCTCGAGGCCATTACGTGTCTGTGTCTGTGTCTGTGTCTTGATCAATCGTAGTCGAGTTTTTTTCTTGTATTTCTTGCTTTCTGTGTTGTATTTCTGCGAGCTATGTGTGTGTGGTGGTAGGTGGCAAGCAACATGGAACTATGAGAACCACTGCATTATTTGCGCTGGCTGTTTCGGCCGTGTGCTCCAAACACCACCTGCAATGAACATCCAGATATCGACAGCATGTTCAAACAACCGTGAACCAGTCATGCTGAGCCAGACTGTACATCGGAGGAGGGGGAGGAAGAGGGGGAGGAGAGATTTGCTGCAATGCAATCAGCCATCTTCCGATCCTTTACGAGAGGGGGCAAAGATGGATAAAGTATAAAAGGAGCTCCGCGGCGAGAGCTGTTCTTTTTTGACAAACTCTGCCTTCCAGAGCAATCAGCTCTCACGCTTTTTCTCAACAAAAAAACCACGCACATACGACCTTGTTTCGCCACGACGAATACCACTGCTGCTACTGCTGCTACTACTGCTACTGCTGTTGCTGCTGCTGCTACCACCATACTACACTACAACATAGCTCGACTCACTCTCCATACCTCGACGGTGTTTACAGCTTGAGCTCGTTTTTTTCTTTTGTCAAACCGTTTTCCGTCATCTTCATTTACAAGATCACCTTTTTTCTTTTTTCCCTTTTTACAAACCTTGCCATAAAAGCAGCAGCACATGTGCGCCATCATTTCACTTTTGCTTGCGGACCATTCCCGCAAGGCCGTCTACGAGCTGGTCGAGGGTCTCGGCCTGCTCCAGCACCGTGGCCAGGTATGTTCAAACAAGTATCCTTCCTACAAAGCTGATCTCGCTGCCGCCCATGTACCAGTCGCCGCCCATGTACCAGTCTGGACTCCGCATGTGTGTGTGTGTGTGGAGTGAGTATCCAAAATTTTGTTCTCGGTGTTGCAAACTGGTTTCGACGAGACGGCGCCATCCGGCTCAGACCGTGCCCATGTAACCAATCCTCATCCAGCGTTGATATTGACACTTTGTACCCATTGCACTGTATCGCTTTGTATTGCACTGTATTGCTTTGTTATTGTTGTTGTTGATTCTTTTTAACAGGATGCGGCCGGTATCATTACATGCGGTCCAAAGGGTCGTTTGTACCAGCGCAAGGGCAACGGCATGGTGACCGATGTCTTCGACAGCGACGCTGCCCGTGAGATGGCTGGCCGAATGGGCATTGGCCACACTCGCTACCCCACCGCCGGCAGCTCGTCCATCTCCGAGGCACAGCCATTCTACGTCAACAGTCCATACGGCATCGTTCTTGCCCACAACGGCAACCTCGTCAATGCCACCGAGCTGCGCAAGTTCCTGGACGCTGATGCACATCGCCACATCAACACTGACTCTGACAGCGAGCTGCTGCTCAACATCCTGGCCAACAACTTGCAAAAGACTGGCAAGTTCCGTATCAACGAGGAGGATATCTTCACGGCCATTGGCGACCTGATGAAGCAGTGCGAGGGTGGCTATGCTTGCGTTGGAATGCTGGCTGGCTTTGGCCTGATTGCATTCCGTGATCCAAACGGCATCCGCCCACTTGTTTATGGCCGCCGTGCTTCGACCACCATGCCTGATGCCTACGACTACATGTTTGCCAGCGAGAGTGTGTCGCTGTCGTCTCTTGGTTTCACGGATATTGTGGATGTGGAGGCTGGTGAGGCTGTGATCGTTACGAGCAAGCAGTTCACCAAGCGCCTGCTGATTGACACCACTCAGTACACATTCACTCCATGCATCTTCGAGTACGTGTACTTTGCTCGTCCAGATTCCATTCTCAACGGCATCTCCGTCTACCGGTCTCGCATGGCCATGGGTGAGGCTCTCGCCGACCAGGTTGTCCAGCAGCTCGGCAAAGACCACGACATTGATGTTGTGATGCCAGTGCCTGACACCAGCCGCACCGCTGCCCTCGAGCTCGCCTCCAAGCTCAACCTGCCATACCGCGAGGGTTTCGTCAAGAACCGCTACGTTGGCCGCACCTTCATCATGCCCGAGCAAGAAATGCGCCGCAAGTCTGTCCGCCGCAAGCTCAATGCCATGGATCTCGAATTTGAGGGCAAGAATGTCCTGTTGGTGGACGACTCCATTGTTCGCGGCACAACATCCAAAGAAATCATTACAATGGCTCGCGAGGCTGGTGCCAAGAAGGTGTATTTTGCCTCGGCATCTCCAATTGTGCGCTTCCCGAATGTGTACGGTATTGATATGCCATCATCCCTGGATTTGGTGGGCCATGATCGCGATGACAAGTCCATTGCGCTGTTACTGGGTGCTGACCGTGTCATTTATCAGACTATTGAGGACCTGATTGATTGCTGCCGGCGCTTCAATCCCAAGATTGCCCACTTTGATACATCGGTGTTCGATGGCCAATATGTGACTCCAAGTGTTAACGAGCAGTACTTGGCGGGCTTGCAGACCAGTCGTCCGGTGGCCAGCTCTCGCCACGGCTCTCCACAGCCATGCCCGTCTTCTTTGAGCGGTCGGCAATCCAATGCTCTGGGTGTGACGGCTCCTCAGCCACCAGTTGTCACTGCATCTGCCAGTGCCGTTAGTGATGCTGGAGACAGCAATGTTCGCGGACACCGCTCGGGTGGCGCACATGATGATGACGAGTATCCATATGATGAGCCGATCCCACTCGCCAAGGAAACCATCGGCCTGCACAACTCGTATGGCTCGCCTCGCTTCTAGACGGTAGTAACTAGTAGTTAAGAGACATGCCTGAATAATAGAAATAAAAAAGTTAGATATAAATAAAGACTTGTGAATGAGTGCGCATTGTGTGATAACTGGAAAAGAAAAGAAAAGATAAAAGAAAAGACAAACAAACAAACAGCTGATGAGAGAAAACCTCCGAACTCTAGTAGAGGAGGGCTGTTATTACCGTAATTATGGAGCTTGAGAGCGTTAGATGACAATAGACCAGCGGTGGGTATCATTGGGATTCTTTGGCTTAGAATCACCTGCACCACTGTCACCAGGTGATGCTCCATCACCATGGGCTGTAGCTTCATGAGATCCACCAGGTGGACTAGCTGTTGGCTGGCCATCTTTTTGATGCTTCTGCTTGGTTATGTGGTACTTGAGACCATGTCCAAAGTTGCGGTAAGCGAGGAACGCAAAGTAAACAGTGATGAATGCCATCAAAATATCGAAGCAGATGAACAGCATAAGGATGATACGAGAGCTCTGGAACTTGTCAACACAGCTAAAGTTGCATCCCGAGTACTTCGGGTAACATTGCGGGGGGCAAATAAGATAGTACTGACTGGGCGTAAAGAGCTGGTAAATCTTGTAGATGAAATAACCCACCAGACCAATCGCGCCACCAATGAAACCCAATGCGCCAAGGCGGAACTCTTGTCTGACCGAATAGTAAATGAGAACCATGAGGACAACAGCCAGGCCGATGGACACACAGGCATGCAAAGCGATATCGCCCGGCTTCTGATACTGGCTAAGCACAAGCACGAGATACTGAATAGAGAACGCAAAGAAGAAGAAGAGATCAAACCGCAGAATTGTCATCAGGATCTGGTATGTGCGATAAATCTTGCGCATGTGCAAATCAGCACCCAGGGACTTGTAAAGGTTCCAGCCATACACCTGATACAGTTTGTATGCCTCATAAGCAAACACCAGTGTAAACACAAATGCAATCGCCAAAGTAGACACTTCGATACCAGTCATCGGTTTGAAGTATTGATCCTCGCTAGAACTAAAATTGTTTGATGGATTAATTAGTGACAGTGTCAAATCATAAATGGCGTTCATGGCCCAGTGTCTCTGGATGATCTGAACGCCAGAGTACAATGTAATGAGCAAGTTGAACACCGCCAATCCAATCAATTGAAGAGTGTTCTGTGTATAGGTAGCATCCAAAACGAGAATCAACTGGAAGAATTGTGCAATGATGAACAGAGTATAATAGACCAGCAAAGCATTGGCGCGATTTATTGCACCTTCCCGTAATGTACCTGCATCTATATCTTTCCGATTATCAACTCCTTTCGACTCTATGTTGACGATGGAGCTGTTGTGGAGACTGATCAAAGTAGCCTCGAGTACTGTAATGATGATTGTTTGAGCAAGTGAGACGTAGATTGCGAGTCTGATCCATTTTGAATCGCGACTGTTCCACACTTCCATGAACCGTGCTCGTCTCACGCCAAGCCATGTTCTTGCTCTATCCGACAGCCTCGATTCCACTTTGGAGATTGGCGGCGGTGGATGCTGGCCTCTTTCTCTTTGCTGCTGATGCGGTGGAGATGTTAGATTGCTGGCTACTGCCGTTGCGGTATTGGGATTAGTGAATGGGGTGGGTGCAGCGTTAACGACATCGGCACCAGCCGAAGTCAGCACGTGGGTAGACTGTGCAGTGGTATCAGAAGGACGTGGCTCAAAAGAGTCTCGATGCTCATTGTAGTAATCGGCGGTAGAAGCGTGCGTGGGCGAGTGTGGGACTGGTGGGTACTGATGAGTAGCTGCATACTGTGGATACTGTCTGTAGTAGTTCTGCTGCTGGTGCTGCTGTTGGTGCTGCTGTTGGTGCTGCTGTTGGTGCTGTTGTTGGTGATAGTAGTAAGACTCTTGTCCGCCAGCACCTGGCTGTCCTGGATCGTACTGATTCATTGCTTTTTCTGTGGTGGTTGTTTGTCAAAGGTTGCTGATGAAGCCAACTTTTCTTGGACTTTTCGATTGAATGCAGCTGCGTGCCGTGACAATTTTAGCACAACAAGGAGAAAGGGGTAGAAGCAACGCTCGGCATGTCCGGCGTTGTTCTGTCTTCCTCCCTCCCCCATCAATCCAGCCAACACTGACGCAGCCTAAACAAAGCACAACAACACAGCCCCACCAGTGCCTGCATCAGTAATATTACTGCTGCTGCTACTGCTGCTGTTGCTATTGTTGCTTGATCAAAAAAAGATGGCCATGGCGTCCAATACTTGGCGTTCCTTTTTTTTTTGTAAAAGTCCATCGAATGTGACATCTTCAATCGATTTGTACGTCACACTTTTTTATCGGCACCATCGTGTTTGCCCAGCCACTCGCCGGTTGTAGTCCAAGTTCACCTGATCTGCTGCCATCGTGATCTGCTTCTACTTCTACTTCTTTCTCATCTTCTTCGTTCATCGTTAGTTCGTTCATTTTTTTAATTCCTTTCTTTTTGTTCATACTACAATAACACGTATCAAAAGACTATCCATCCAATGGAACTTGTCAAGGAACTCAGCGACCGCCTTTTGTTTGCCATTCCCAAGAAGGGCAGACTCCACGAAAAGTGCCTGAAGCTGCTTGAAGGCGCCGATGTCCAATTCCACCGCAATCCACGCCACGACATTGCGCTTGTCAAGAACATGCCTGTCGCTCTTGTGTTCTTGCCTGCAGCCGACATTGCTCAGTTTGTTGGTGAGGGTAACGTCGATTTGGGCATCACCGGTCTGGACATCATTGCGGAAAGCGAAGTTGGCCACGAGGTTGAGGTTGAGCTCAAGCTAGGATTTGGCAAGTGCAAGCTGCAAGTACAAGCACCGGTGCAGAGCGCGTTTAAAGGTCCGGAGGACTTGGCTGGTAAGCGCATTGTCACGAGCTTTGAGAACTTGGCCAAGTCGTACTTTGGAAACGTTGACCAGCAGTTACAAGGGCAAGGACAGAAGCCGACGGAAATCAAGTTTGTGTCCGGCTCGGTCGAGGCTGCATGTGCTCTTGGACTGGCCGATGCCATTGTTGATTTGGTTGAGAGCGGCGAGACGATGCGCGCAGCCGGTCTTCACGCCATTGGCACCATTCTCGAAACCGAGGCAGTCCTGATATCCAAGAAACAGCCGCGTGACCCGAAGCTGGTTCAGAAGCTGCGCACTCGTATCGAGGGTGTGATCACGGCCATGAAGTATGTGCTTTGCACGTACAATGTGCCGACGGCTGCATTGGAGGCTGCCAAGAAGATTACGCCAGGCAGACAGGCACCGAGCGTGAGTCAGCTTGAGAAGGCTGGCTGGGTGGCAGTCAGCGTCATGGTGGAGAAGAACGACGTCAGCACGAAGATGGACGAGCTGTCTGACATTGGTGCCACTGACATCATTGTCATGAACATGGGCAACTGCCGTGTTTAAACAGTCTATTTTTCTTTTATTCTTTCATCCGTTTATTCTTTTTATACTTTTTGACTTAAACAACAATAAAGACATCGGACGGCCATCTCTTGCGTAGTGCAGAAATTGCATCTTGAACTTCTTTTGTGACATCGTTCCATTCATTTCGTGTGGCGAATGAATTGATGCGATTGCACAGTGTGATCAATCTGAGCCAGCCCTTGTTCTGCTCTGGAGACACCATGCGATCTGCCGGATCCTTCATTGTTGCATTGACTCTTGACTTGGCAACTTCGCCGCCATAGTCATTCGGCTGTGAATCGAGTAGGGCACCAATCAGCCGCAAGATGCCAACAGCTGTTTCAAGCGCAGCGAGTAATAGAGAGATAGAGGAAACAAGCCGTGCATGAGTGCGGCGCTGGCGGGTTGACATGTTAAGAGCACGCAGCTCTTCTGGCGACATTTTACTGATGGATACAATGCGGTCAACATGAGGTGATAGAGACTCAAGTGCAGATTGGATAGACTCATATACTAGGATGCCATAGGCAGCTTGCTGGCGAGCATATCGTCCTGGCGGAGACAACAGGCGAATCGGTCTGTCTGGAACTACGATGTTGGCACTAAAATGTTCCAGGAGCTCCTTCAATGACTCTACGCCTTGTTCGACTGTGGTATCGCTGACCTGACTGATAATTCCAGACAGCTTGTGGCGATATCCGTCAATCGACTGCAGTGCATTTGGAAGTAGATCATTCTGAAGGACAGATACGCCGTGGAACCGAATGATATAGCTGCTGCTGCTGCCACTGCTGCTGTTTCTGCTGTCAGTATGACCGTGATCTACCAGGCATGCTGAATCGCACCGTATCGAATCACTTTGGGTATCGGCAAACAGCTCAATCAGTTTCCATGCAGCATAATGAACCGCAGTACACAGCCCTTCAACTTGCTTCGCCTCTGCTCCTCTTGCCGGTAGTAGCAAACTCTCACCATGACTGATACGATCTCTAATTCTTGGACCCATGGGATGTTCAAACAAATCCATCAACAGTGCTGTCAAATCTCTTCCAATGACCACTGGCAGTTTGTTAAACACCGACAGTTCACACGAAGAATCTGATGAGTCAGAGGGATCTTCGGTTGGAATGAGTTCCGGTGGAATGTACTTGCCCAGCATTGTATCCATGATGATATATCGCTCGTCGTGTTCAGCAGTTAACCCGCAAGCATCACCAAGTCCGTTGCACTGCACATAGATGAGTCGAAGAGCATGTTCCATCAGCGCCATCAATACCGACATCGATTCTGGATTCGGCGGCTGTTGAAGCAAGAACTGCTGCCAGATTGACACAGTTCCAGGTAAGATGAATGTTGACTTCTGCAGCTGTAACGGCAGCTGTGGCGGATTGTCACAGAGTACTGGCATCCTCATGTTGTCCAATTTTGCAGAAAACTGGGCTTGGTCAACACCTGCGAGCTCAACAACTGGCTCGCCGCGCTGCAATACAGTTTGTAGAATCCGAACAAGTACATATGCCAATAGCCAGCTGTAATGTTCGAGTTCATAGTGGAACAGCTCGGTTGCCAGGAATCCATGCCACACAAGATTTCTAACATTGATACCATCAGGTGGCCCAACAATGATACGAAGCGTCAGAACCAGGTCAGCGCCGAGTATATCAAGCAAGCGAGGCTCTGACAGAATCTCCTTCATCACCAGCGATGCACCATGGCCCAGAATACAGCCAAGCAGCCGCTCAATGATAACCGAGAATGTTAAACACCGCAGTAGCCATGATCCGGTTGATACTTCAGTGCCATCGTTAGCTGTTTGAACATCGGTGAATGCAGATGCAATACAGCTGACGAGACGCTCTGGCAAGATGGACTTCACCTCTGCTGATGGATCCGACCATGCTGCCGCATTATTGTTAACAAAGACTGCTGCAGCACCACTCGCAACAAAGCTCCGAACTGTCTCTGCACCGGCTGCGAGCTCTCCTGTGTCGCAGGTAAGAGAGTTGAACCCAAGCGAGCTGATCAACTTTACCAGATCAACCTCACCGCTGGCATCTGCCGTCGAAGATGATCGGTCGAGTGAGATGAGGTCGTTAACACCTTTGCTCACAAAGCGCTTCAGTCGAAGATTGACATTGACATTGACATCCATCTCTCAGTACAGTGCAGTGCAGTGCAGTGCAAGTAGAGTTTATAGAGGGAAAAGAGGAAAGGGGAAACAAAAGGAAACAAAAGAATGTACAGAACAAAGAGGCGAAAGGCGAAGTGGAGGATAGGAAGAGGTTTACAACGTGGCGTCAAGGCCAAAGGTATCAAGCAGTGATTTGGTGAATTCACGACCAGCAAACAGGGCAATGTCATCCACCTTGGCTTTTGTGGATCGAGTCTTCACAACTGGTATTCCAGCTATTTGGCTGGACGGTCCATCCTGGCCGTCAATTCTGGGTCTCTTGGATGCTGCTGTTGCTGATGCTGATGCTGATGATGACGAGGATGACGACAATGCTGTAGCTGCATGTGAGTCAGAGGCTGCGGATGGCGGGACTGGGTGATTGGGAACATCTGTAGCGCTGTCTGGCTGCGGAGTCGTCACTGTGGCGGTATTGGCACTCTTTCGTCTCAAATTGCGCAGCTTGGTACGTGTCACAGCGGGAGATGGCGCATGAACTGGCACCGCTTGGCTCGATGTCGCATCCACCGCTCGCTCTTCAGGAATTGAGTCAACCTTCGGCTCAGTCACTGTGGCTGTGCTGGTTTTAGCGCGATCACTTCCACAGCCAGTGTCATCGCTCTCTTCAGGCAACAAGTAAATGTAAAGGAACGTCAGTGCCTTGTGCTTTGCTGCTCTACTGCAGGTTCCATTCTTCAGCAATCTAAACACCTTTCTCGGCCCAGACAGTCGCTCAAACTCTCGCAATCCAGCCGGACATCCAACCAAAGAAGCCATCAGTGTTTCCAAGATGGCAATTGTGACAGCATCGGTTCGTTCGTTTCTCTTTGTCTTACGCGACTGCCCAATGTGAGACTGTTCAGTGAGAGTTGCGGTGCTTGTTGTAGACTCTGTTGATGAGCTCGATGCTCCTGATGCAGATCGCAGTGCGTCCTCTGTGGAAAGGACAGTAGGCTGTGACGAGGCTGAATGGGCAGAGGATGCCATGAGCAACAGCAGCATGATTTCGAGAACATCGAGTTGGTTGATGAGAGGTCGTAGCCATGGACACATGAATACAATTCCTTGCATAGTCGAGAGTATACATGCGACTTCGTATCGAGCTTCTGGCGCTACATCTCGAAACAAGCCTCGTTGTTGGTGTTGCTGGTATTGCTGATTCTGCTGCTGATTCTGCTGTTGTTGGTGCTGCTGTTGCTGAGGAATTGATGTGCTCTTGTTGGTGTGGTGAAATGGCCGATGCATGTCAAATGTATGTGTTCGAAGCAATGCAACCAAAGCCTCCATTGCTGCTCGTGCTTCCTGCGGCGCTGCAGAGTTCAGGTCGGTTCTTTCGCCAGCAATCAGGCTACACAGCTCTTCTAGCGCGGCCACTCTGGCACTCGAGTCATTCGTGGCCAACTGTATACAGATACGATATCCTCCAAGAGACATACAAGCATAAAGAGAGTGTCAGCTACAATACGGTCTGAGAACAAAGGTATGTGGCATCGAGAACATGTGCAAAGGCAGAGAACAAGAAGAGGCGAGCAAGTGGCATCAATGAAACGTACCTGTGCGAGCAGAGCGATAATCTGATCTGGGAGACAGTCTCGGCCGTTTGGCAGAGTCTGACCGTGATCGCGCTTCAGAGTCAACCTTGAAACACCAAGCATCAATCTATGAAAGACAAAGAAGCACGCGGCGATCAATAAGAAGAAAGTATACGAAGAAGAAAGTGAAGTGAAGTGGAGTGGAGTGGAGTGGAGGTTTTTTGTACTACACAATAGGGTTCCGGTTTCGGTGTATGCGTGAATAGCAGCTTGTGTGGAGTGGTTCTGTGCTGTCGAACTGGAAAATACACGCGTGATTATTTGTTTGTTTGTTTGTTTACAGTTTGGATGATTCACACAGAACGAGAGAGATAGAGATGGAAAAAGAGAGATCAATTCAGCTCTCCTTCTCCTTCTCATAAACACTTTCGACCATAGCGAGTATGAAATAAACATTTGAATTGAATTGAAAAAGGGATAGAAAGAAAAAGAAAAAGAGTAAAAGGAAAGACAAAAAAAAGAAACTGAGTGATGTAATGATGTGCCTGTGCAAGAGTAGCTGTGGTCGATGGGAGCGTGATCGTATCATGGATCAACATGATTGTGCAGACATTTAATAAAAAAAAACATGCAGATGAGTGTCGCTTCGATGGGTATCATTCCCAGAGCGCCGAGCCTCGAAAACTGCATGCCATCTACAATCAATCCAATGAACACTTCTCACGCATCAAAAGAAAGCCATCAGCCAGCTGATCCATTACACAATGCACATCACGCATTGCAACTCTTACTCTTTCCTTTTTCTTCTTTTCTTCTTACTCAGTCTTCGTCTGCTTCTTCTCAGCAGTTACCGCTGGCTTGGCGCTGTAGCTGCTGATGAAGAAGTCGACAAAAAGCTTGATGAGCAACACGAGGTACACGAGGCACAGTGCGACCGGGATCAGCTCCTTCGGGCTGTACATGCAGTTATCCATAAAGAAGTACATGGCCGCCACGGATCCGCCAATCACAAACTGGGCAATCTGAGCCATGGTCAGGTATTTCTTGCCTGGTGGGTTGATGCCCAGAACGCCGAGCGAGTAGCGAGTGTACATGAGAGTGTGGATGAACGAGTTGGGGAACACAAACAGCCACATGGCGATGGAATGCAGCGAGACACCAGTGTACATGATCAGGATAGCACCGGCGTGGTGGAACGTCTGCAGGAGAGATGACTTCTTGCCCTTGGCGAGGATGATGGCCGTATCTATAACCTCGTAGTACTTGGACAGGTAGAACAGGTAGCCGAGGTACCAGTGGCCGCCCATGGTGAGCTCGTTGGAGGCGTCGCAGAAGGCATCGCGGGTCGAGTGGGTGCGGAAGTTGCGGATCTGCCAGGTGAGCGCGTAGTAGAATGTGACACCAGAGTACACAGCCAAGAACAGGTTGTGCAGGAACACAAACACCTTGAACAACGGAGTGCGGGTAATGGCCAGGCCAGTTGGCTTGGTTGCACTGCGCGAGTAGGCTCTGTTGATGCTCTTCACAATCACAACGTAGCCGAAAATGAAGGCAGCCGGCACACGCCAGTTGTCGAGGGTGTATGGCGCCAGACGACCAAGCGGAAGGTGGTCAATGGACGGAACTGGCCGAAGTGCTACCTCCATACCAAAAAGGGTGACGAAAGGGCGATTCCGTGGGAGTAATCAAAAAAGGGGGGGAGAGAGTGTGTGAGCAGGCGAAAGAGGCAGGAAACGTGCCAAAAGGGTGGTTTTAATTCTCGATGGAGGCGACAGCTCTGGAGCAATGAGTGGAATAAAAAAAAAGGAGAACAAGAAGGTTTACGAGGAAAGACAAGATAAACCTTCCCCCACCGGCCGAGGGGGTGCTCATTTAATAACAGCAGGGAAAAAAAACCTCGCGGCTGTATATTCTTACGCCGTGTGCAACGTCTCATTGACTTCGGTGACACTCGAAAGATATCGCAAACCCGAATGTCAGGCCATTCTTCGTCATCAAAGTGGCGTGTTTTTGTTGAATCGTTACAGAAAATAAAATTTGAATTAATCCGACGATTGGCTGGTCAGAGTGCCGAAGTCTGTGTGCCGGTGCTCGTCACAAAACTTTGTTCTCAATCCACTGCATTCAAACACAAATGTACTTTATCAACCGGTGTCGAAGTTGTGTCCCAGATGTGGATAGCAATGAGTGGGAGATGGCCGCATAAACATATAACCGACAATGCCACAAACTGATGCACTCCTATTTTTGTTTTGTACCACTCTATCTGCCAGTCAACCAGCACACTCATTCCCATTCATACTTGTAATATATATACTATCACCACCACTACCACAACTACTACTGCCACTACTACCCCACACTAAAAAAAATAGTTTGCTGTTATGCGCTATCATCCTCTCGTGTGCTCCTATACGACAGCACTTGCCTCTGAATCTGATTCGATCACGTCCTCAGATTCATTTATAAATGATATCGCGACTTTTGAGGCTTGGAATATGTTTGGCTGGGTCCTTCCATTTCTAATTTTAGCGTCAAGTGCACGCGCAGCAGCAATAAGCGGCAGTAACACCGACAAAGCAACAAAACACTGTTGAGTTTGGAGTCTCTCTAGTCGCCAAGTCCAGTGCAGTGCAGACTTGTGCTCTTTGTCCAACTCACCACTGTCTCCTCTCCAGTTTCACAACCTTTTTTTTCTTTCTTTCTTCGTCTCTTTGTCTCGCTGTCTCTCTTTCTCTTTCTCTCTCTTTCTCGAATAGACACTCCTTGAACCTATGCGCGCTCCCTCCGTTGTTGTTGTGGCCGTGCTTCTGGCTGTGCTGACTGCGTTCGTGGCCGCACAGACGACAACCTCTAGCAGCACAACGACAACATCAACATCGAGCACTACAACCAGCAGCGAAAAGCCAACCACGAGCTCGTCGAAGCCGACAACGTCGTCGACTTCAAGCACAAGCAGTGAAAAGCCTGTAACTTCATCAACGTCATCAACGTCATCAACACCATCGATTCCGCCAAGCCCGCCAAGTTCTCCGCCAAGCTCTCCTCCAACAACCTCTTCAACATCCTCGACCACGTCGACCACGTCTTCGCCATCGACATCGTCAAAGACGAGCGACGATAAGTCAGCCTCAAAGCCAACTTCGTCCGATTCAGGTAAATCGCCCAAGTCGTCCAGCTCAAAAGATCAAAAGGATGGTGACACTGAAAATGCCACAGATGGAACAAGCAAAACGACAATCATTGTGATCTGCTCCGTGATCGCTGGCATTGTCGTGCTGTCCGTCGTAGGTATTTTGGCCTTCCGTGCAATGAAGCGGCGCCAGCGGGCAAAGAGCGAAACCGAATTTGTATCTCTCGCGCCATTCTACGGAACGGGCGGCTCGTTCGGCGATCACGGGCAACGTCAGCGCCGTGAACGCGAGCGTGAACAGGATGCCCACTTCTTGCGCGAGCTCAATGAAGCATAAACACAGGCAACCAAACAACTAAACATCTAAACAACTAAACATCTAACTCATTTACATTCTTTCATATCATCTTGCGCTTCTTTTCTTTTCTTTGTTTTAAGAACAATAGCAAAAAAACAAAAAAATGTCGAAAATTTGTTCTTTTAATGCACGGAAAATTCGTTGCATCCGGCAGAACTATTACTGCGCAGTATTTTAGGGTTCAGTCCGGGCGATTGGTTGATCCTCGTCAGTTCGGATGTGCATTAGTCAGTAACCACTCGGGTTCGCAGCTGTTGCTTAATGTGCTGGGTTCACGACTATTTTGATGAGCAGCCATTGATACAAAACTAGAGCCATGTCCTCCTTCTCCTATTTTTTTTGAGCATTGACGGCCTGTTGGACTACTCTCGCCTCACTGACCACCCCCTTTTTCTTCTCTCCTATTCTCTGATATATTGAATTTGCCTCACTGTGCTTTCCCCCTTTGCCGAGCAACCTGCGCATAAATCTCGCTGTTCTTTTTTTGACAGGTTGTGCTCTCCTGCAGCGTCATCTCTACCAAGCCTCAACCTCATCCTGCTGATAACCAGCTTACCTAGCCAACCAGTCAGTCAACTAGCCAGTCAACTAGCCAGCCAGCCGGATACCACTATCACTTTATTCCTCGTTGGGTTAGTCATCTGCGTTTTGAGCCTCATCGCCATCAGCCTGTTTCGTCCCGCCCCCAGCCGTCCACAGCTAACCCAGCCCGGCCTTCGCTCGGTCACCAACACTCTCGACGTCATCGTACACCCGCTCGCTCGCTCACTCTCTTTGCCCTTTTCTTTTCTTCCCTTCCCTTCCCTTCCTTTCTCCCTCTCTTCCTCTTCGATTGCCTCCACCGCTTTCCACGCACTCTTTTCGTCGACTTGTGAATTATGCCAAACCGCCAGAGCACATCAAGCGGCATGACAGGCTCAACAGCACACTCAGCGACACAGTCAACGATAGTGTCTACCGTCCCTTCCCACCGCCAAGAAAGCAACAACACCACATTGTCCATTCCAGCGATAGTGGCCGAATCCGCAGAGCTCGATTCCATGGAGACTCCGATTGAGCCTCACGCCCCCTTTCAACAGCTACAGCAGCAGCGCAACTCGATGGATTCAGGGGCGGCACTACGATCGCCAATGACAAAGAGTAGCTCTGCTCTGATGGCAAGGAAGTACGACAGCGCTAGCCACAGTCGCTCTGGCAGCGGCGTCAGCATGATTGAGCGGTCCCCATCTCCATCGCCAATGCCAACGGCTGTCCAGGTTCTCACTGCGTCAACTGCCGCCGGTGCAGCAAACCACGAGGATGCTGGCGAAGTGCCTGCCGATTCCGAGAAGCGCTCGCCATCTCAAGCTCCCGTGCTGACGCCGCTTGCTCACGATGCCACGTTGCGCGAAACCGTCATCTCATTCGTCAAGCAGCGATATGCAATGGACAAGGCAACCATCAAGCTGATTGTGAGCCTGGTCGTCATTTTTGCCCTGTCGTACTACTTCATGAACGTCATGGCCAACGTCGCGAGCCAGCGTTCCAAGAAGATTGTTCACCGCGAAGCTCTGCCTGATGTGTTCTTTGATTTCCTCCCAGAAATCACCATCATTGAACTCACCGATGTGTTTGACTTTGTCATGCTCATTCCCACTGTCATCTGGATTCTGCTGAGCCCTGCTCCGCTGTTCTTGCTTGTCCACGGCTTGGCTGCCTGGGGTGTGACTAACATTATGCGCACTGCCACCGTTGCCATCACGTCTCTGCCGGATCCACGCCCTGGCTGCGAATTTGTTGAGGGCAATGTGTTCACAACATTTTTGCTGCACAGATGCGGTGACTGTATATTCTCTGGTCACACCATCATCTTTGTGGTAACGGCGCTCGTCTGGACCACCTATCCGCCTTTCCTGCATCGCCACATCCCTGGTCTTGTCACAATCCGTCAACTGGTCCGCAACACTGTTCGGTCTCCAGCCAAACGCAGACAACAGCTGTTGGATGGAGAGCCAGCTGCCAGCGAAGATGTAGTTGAGCTGGCTCTTTCCCAAAAGAACAAAAAGCTTGGCTTGCTGGTTCGTTTTGGACTCCCGCTCATCATGTGGCTGCTGTGCATTGCTGCCGCTTTGATTGTGTTGGCTAATCGTGCACATTACACAGTCGATGTTATGCTAGCATTCTTTATTACTATTGGCAACTGGTATACAATCAAGAATTTCTGGCTAACTGTTGTGAAGCCATCTGGAATTTTCCCACTGGTGGCTCAAATGTCTGATAGATTGGATGCTGCTTATATGGAGCACATTCATCACCATCATCGCCGTTACTAAGCTTTGATGGCTTCATCTTCTTTTTTCTTGATAATAAGAATAATGCTTCTATCTTTTCCCCCTCTCTCTTTTTTATTATTATTATACTACGTTCTATGCGACTACTTGTCTAACATTCCCTCTCCTTTTTCATTTTTATATACAGTTATCTTTCCTTCCTCTTCTTTTTTACTTCTTTTCTATTTTTAATATTTTATAATAATTGAGTATCAGCTTTGTAAGATAAAATAGCAAGTTATTTAAATTGAGGAGAGGAGTGAGTGAGTGTGTAAAATAGATAGATTAAGGGAAGGGGTTATTGCACCCCGAAATGCGCCCCGTGGAGTGTATTCCGGGGTGCAATAACCCCCTCCCTAGATTAATAACGATAATGAAGACTATAATAATAATGATGATTGCATGTATTATTCATCATCAGAATCCCAGGTGAGATCAATAATTTCAGTGACATTTGAAGATGGTATTTGAGGAGGAGGAGTGACTGGTTCCTGTCGAAGCCGTTTGTTACTACTGTTGTCTTGTTCAGGAGTGTCTCTTGAATCCAGTGTTCGTTTCATGCCCAATTGCACTGCGGGTTGATTGTTATCCGTGCCCTCTTCATCTTCAGAGTCTAGACACATTATAATAGATTGCTCACTCCTGCTTGATTTCTTATTTGAATTGGCAGCATTGGTATTATTAGTGCCAATAGTGGGAGTCATTGAGTGGGTAGAAGGAGGTGTAACCATTCCACTTTCATTGTTGGTACTGTGTTGATGAAGGCCACTGGATGCACTGGTGAGGACATCATCGGTACTATGATCATTGCCGTTCAAATCAGACTCTTTAAATGCCCACTTTCCATCTCTTCTAATGTAAATGTGCTCGTCATCATCTGTTGCACTCTTTAACACATTCATCATAAATCCGTCAACAATCAACTCTGTTAATCCTCCAATAACTCTATCACATACTGGACATAGTGCTGTAGCTTGCTTCTTATTCAACTCTAAAAATGTGTTTGCATCAAAGCACTGTGCATGTGGACAATGATTTCCTCGAACGGGATGTTGTAGTCTCATATACCCGAGAGGACACTTCAACGACACCTGCTGATGTCCAGCCACAATCTCATCATCATCCTCATCTTCATCTTCACCATCACCATCCTTCGCCACATGATTACTATTATTACTCTTACCACTATGTGATTTTTTACCAGTTAACTTTGCGAGTACTTCTTCTTCTGTTCTCGTGAGTGACTGATGTAACAGCTGAATGGTGTCTGAGACTGATCTAACTTCAACCAGATAGGCTGCGACAACGTATGGTCTTTCGAATACTCTTGATTTGATCCGCAACTGTCTGTATGATTGATTTCTAGCAGATGCAGCATCCCACAATGCAGTTATGTCGGTAGGCGTGGCTGTACCTAATTTCATTGGTTTACCCAGATTGCTTTGAACCAAATTAGTCATTCTCATTGAATGGGCAGAGGCATCACTGCAGTATACTTCAAACAAATCATATGGATAGACTATTGTTGCTGCTTCATTGCTAGTGCTGTTTGCTGTGGCTGATTCCAGTGCCATTTCAAATTGACTGGAAAATAGCATCAATCTCCATCTGTCTGATAACCTGGCTATTCTGTTGCTTGCGCCATCAGCTGGGTATAATTTATTGGCAATTTCAGTGGTTACTTGTATAGTTAAATAACATTGCCGTAGATCCTCAGTTGGTTGAATGTATAGTATTGGTGATATTCTCTTGTGAATTGTCATTAATGCTGATGTTTTGAATCTCATCTTTTCCAGTGCTGATTCAACAGATACAGTCTTTCCATTTAAGCTAATATAAACTGGCTCCGCATTAGGCATTGGCTGCTGGTGTTGATGTTTATGATGCTTGTTGCTACTACCACTGCCACCACTTGAGCCGTGATGATGGGTGGATGCAGTGTGTCTTCCCGTTGTAGCTGGTGCTTGGGCTGTGGCTGACTGTCTGTGAGTCGGAGTGGTCATTTGCTGTTGATGAGTGTTTGCGGGCATCGTATATCTTCTATTGTCACCCCCTTGTGGGACTGAGTACGGCTGAGGATATAAACTAGACGAAGCGGGTGCCACTGTGGAGGTCGGTGAAAGTGCGTAGCTAGCTGTCGCTTGCACATAGTGATACCCAGGTGGTGTAGCAGCAGATGTAGTTGTTGTAGCAATAGAAGCAGCTGTAGGTGACCGGGGAGGAATACTCATAGTTTGGGCAAACGTACCACCCATCGCATTACGGTCATCTGCTCCGGGTAGCTGCTGTCCTCCATAATACCCTCCTCTCTGCTGCTGATTCTGAGGTGAGGATACTGCAGATTGTTGCTGCTGCTGCTGCCGCTGTTGTTGCTGTTGCTGTTGCTGTTGACGGGCTGCATTATACTGTTGAATGGCTCTGGTAGATGGAGTCTGATTGTTTGCCACATCGTAATTGACTGCAGACTCCAGCTCTTTCCGGGTAACATGGGAGTTTGCAAAGAAACTCCATCCACCAACCAGCTGCTTTGGAGGAGGTGATATCGCGCTTTGCAACAATGACCGATAAAATGAATCTCTGATCGAAGTCTTATATCTGACCGCAACTGCAAGTATAATGGCAATGCATCCCTGCAAATGATCGAAACTTTGACCTTCGATGGTCACAATCATTTTCACTAGTGCATCGCATTTTTGACTCTTGTTGTAACCGCTTCGGAAAACGTCGAATCGATCTCGATATCCGCTAAATGCTGGTGCTGATGTTAGACTCTTGTGTATTGTGGTCAGTTCGTCGACTCGAACTTTCTCGAGTATATCCCGACGGATAATCTGTATAATCAGAGAACAGTTGTGGAAAGAAAGAGAAAGAGAGAGAGAGAGAGAGAGACAGAATGAGAGAGCACGAGTACACACATATACACACACGCAGCTGTCAGTAAACTAACTATGCTTCACTGCGGTACCGTATGCTGAACGAAGGCACACAGCTGGATTCAATATCACAGCTGGTCCATATACTATCTTATAAAACATACCTCAACCGTTCTGCTGTACTGGCTCATTTGCTCAATCAACTGACAGCAGTACGAGGGCTACGGAAAGTGTTGTTGTCGCTGTTGTTGCTGTCGTTGTTGTTGCTGCTGTTTTTGTTGTTGTTATTGTTGTGATGTGTGCAGCCGCAAAGTGATGAATCCAAAAGAAAAATACACCGATCAACAGCAGCAACAACAGCAGCAGCGGCAACAGCGAAAAGAAGAGTACAAAAGCCTCCCCCAAACGACAATCTCGAGATGAGCTCACAAACTTCCACCAAATAGAGACAGCCAAGAGATGAGCACAACTTCTGCACAACTTCTGCACAAAGAAGGGAAGTGACTGTTTCTTGCTATCGAGTATTAAGTGTGTTTTTTGAATCAGTCTACAGGCAACACATTTATCGGTTCAATTGCATTGGACTGTCACCTTAGCACTTGGACTTGCTACCATACAAACCACAATGGTTGATCATTTTTGCATCAATATCCTGAAAAATAGTGGGATATATCTATTCCTAGCTGATTTGTCACAAAATAATACGATATCAATCACGGGCGTATGGCCAAATGGATAAGGCGCCTGACTACGGATCAGGAGATTCCAGGTTCGACCCCTGGTATGCTCGTTTCCTTTTGTTTGTTTATTTGCTCATTGGATCTGTGAGTGTTGTCTTGTCGCAGTTCATGATTTTTCTACGCGAACTAGTCACCGAGACACGCGCCTTTGACATCGTCAGTTGATAAAGGTGGTCGAGCTGGTTCTGGAAACATGTCTCATTATGAAGTTGTTAACAGCAATGCGATCTTCAACGAGTATTTGCAAAGTTGATTTGTGAAAAGTGCAATGACGTGGTTTACTTTAAGATTCATTAAGTCCGCGAAGGAAGTAAGCATCTCGCTCACGACGTCGTCCGTCATAGCCTTGCTGGCCATAAGTGTTATTCGGGCCATGAAACGATTCGAGTGACACAAATTCCGATTCAGCTTTGGCCATCTTACGGCGTTTAATCGCTCGGAAAGCCACGATGCCAAAGATGGACAAGACAATCACACCGGCTACAACCGAGCAGATTATAATGATCGTTGTTTTGCTAGTGCTGCTGGTTTTATCTTTATCTTTATCTGCATCTTTTGTATCTTTGGATAAATCTTTGGAGTCAGATGACTTGGGAGGCTTATTTGGATCCGATGAATTGGGGTTTTGGTTTGGTTTGTTGTCGCTCGATTTAGAGGTGGTTGTTGGAGGCGTTGTAGAGGGTGTCAGAGGCGTGGTTGGAGGAGTTACAGGCGTTGTCGGTGGTGTGATGGGAGAGGTCGG
>MU602671.1:61638-95242 GCA_025201865.1 Ramicandelaber brevisporus | reverse complement strand
AATCGCCAAGAACAGTATGATCGTGTACCTGGCTGTTGGTGGCTTTAAATAACCATATTTCACGGTTTAAGTCAACAAATAAAGTCTAGTTAAGATCAGTTCAAACTGATTAATCATACTGGGACTTTGCAATGAATGAAAGAGAGAGAACGTCATCATTAAAAACAAAAACAAAAACAAAAGAGTTAGTCCAATTCAGATTAACCTTACTCGATCAGCATGCTGGATCCAGTCATTTCCGAAGGTGCTTCCAGGCCCATAATGTGCAACATAGTTGGTGCAACATCGCACAGTGCTCCAGACTGCTTGATATCCGCCTCGGCTGGCTCGGTTCCGCCACCTGCCTTGAAATCAAAGGCGGTTTCAGCTGTCTTGCCGCCAGCCATGACGAATGGGACGCGAGCAGTGGTGTGAGCAGTGTGTGGACCAGTGCCTTCGTCGTTGATCATCTTCTCGGCGTTTCCATGATCAGCGGTAACAAGCAGAACGTATCCAGCCTTCTTGCAGGCTTCCCAGACAATTCCGATGGCCTTGTCTGTAGCCTCAACACCCTTGACGGCAGCATCGTAGACACCGGTGTGACCGCACATGTCTGGGTTGGCAAAGTTCAAAATGACAGCCGGATATTCGCCGGACAGGACTTCCTTGGCCGTTTGCTCACCAACTTCGATGGCAGACATCTCCGGCTTCAAGTCGTAGGTGGCAACCTTTGGGCTTGGGATCAGTCGACGGTCCTCGAGGGGGAATTGAGCCTCTGTGCCGCCGTTGAAGAAGAATGTGACGTGGGCGTACTTTTCAGTTTCGGCAACATGGCACTGCTTGACATGCTTCTTGCTGAGCCATTCGGCCAAAACATTGGACATGGACTGTGGTCCAAATGCAATCGGGAATGGGAATTCGCTCTTGTAGCGAGTGAACGTCGTGATGTTCAAGGTAGACGGATCGACTGGGGCTGGAGCGTTGCTGTCGTCAGTGTAATCGAATGGTGCTGGAGCGATACCCATGACCTGGACGATTTGACGCATGCGGTCGCTGCGGAAATCAAAGAACAAAAGAGTATCGCCATTCTTGATCTGACCGGCCTCGTCAATGATCATTGGCTTCAGGAACTCATCAGTCTCGTTGGCAGCATACCGTCTCTCAACGGCGGCAACCACGTCGGCCTCAGAGTTGTTGACGGACTCGCCCTTGAGACGAGTCAAGCCCTCCATTGCAATCTTGAGGCGCTCCCAGCGCTTATCGCGGTCCATGGCGTAGTAGCGGCCCATGACTGTAGCCAAAGAGCCATATGGACCAGCACCCTTGCGGGTAGCTGGGGTGTCGAAGCGGGTCTCCTCGCCGCGCAGCTTGGCATACAAGTCACGGATGTATCCGGTGGCGCTCTTTGGAGCAGTGTCGCGGCCATCACCAAAGAAGTGAATAAAGGTGTGCTCAACACCAGCGTCACGAGCAGCATCAAGCAATCCAAACAGATGGGCAATGTGAGAGTGGACACCGCCATCTGATACCAAGCCAAGCAGATGCAGACGACCACCAGACTGCTCCTTGGCCTTCTTGAATGCAGCAGCAATCTCTGGAGTCGATCCAAACTCGCCGTGGCGCAGAGTGCGGTCAATGCGCACAATGTCCTGATAAACGACTCTGCCAGCGCCAACATTCAAATGGCCGACTTCCGAGTTGCCCATCAGACCGGCTGGCAAGCCAACGGCGTTGCCGTGAGCGGCTACCGTGGTATAGGCAAACTTGTGGCCGCTGACAGGGTCCTTTGGAAGCGTGGCGAAGGCGTCCATAACAGGCGTGTTGGCGTGCTTGATAGCGTCGCCTTGTGGCTGTGGTGCATCCTCTGGAGCAATGCCCCAGCCGTCGATAACGATGAGACACACTGGCTGCTTGACGGTCATCTTGAGTCGTGATGTTCGGTTACTGTATTGCTGCTGTTGTTCAAAAGTTCGTTCGTTTGTTCGCTTGTTCGTTCGTTCGTTTACTTGCGTGAATTTCTCGCTGAAGCCAAAGCGGCAGATCTCGGCAGCAATAGCGGTGGCAGCAACGGAACGAAGAGGGAGGGGACTAGGAGATCACTGTAATGGCCACATGTCTGCCTGCCAAATTTTCCATCGATTCATCTACATCAGAGGAGGATCAGAAGACTGTCATCATGAGGCCATCGTGTCCACATGAGCATGCTTATCGCCATGATATTGGTTTTTCTTTAAAAAAAAAAAGAAAGATATGAAAAGATATGAAAAGATAAAAGAGTTAATGCAGTCTATGAGTGGTGTATGTCATGAACACATGGAAAGTAGGCAAGTGTAAACACAAACAAAAGAGGTTCGATAAGGACTATCGATAGAAAGGAGAGAAAAAGAAGCGTAAGTTAGACGTAGTGGAACAACAGATGAAGAATCGCAAAATGAGAGAATGGGCAAAAAAGGATAACGGAGGATACGATCGAGAGGGAGAGAATGTGTGGGTAAGAGTGAGAGGGAGAGTGAGACAAAGAGCAATGTAGTGAGAGAGAGTGAGTGTATATCGGAAAGATGTATCGCAAAGTAGAGGAGAAGAAGAGAAAGGTGGCTGGTGACTTGATGTGACGCGGCGAAGTGCAGCGCGGCGCGACAAGAGTTTTACTCATCATCGGATTCCATGATGGTGTTGAGCGAGCTGCCGATCAGCATCGTTGCAGATTGATAGGGAGAGAAGCGGGCAAGCGTCAGGTCGAGGGCCGGACGCAGATGGCGGCGATGGCACGCCTCAGTCGGATTTACTGGCGACGGAGGTGGAACGCGCGGCACAGTCAGCATTTCGTACTCGGAGAAGAGTGTCGGTGGAGTGCCTGCCGAGGAGGTGAGTTCGGAGAACTTCTTGGAAGCCTTGGTGCTGCCTGTTTGCTGTTGGTATTGAAACGGAGAAGAGGAAGAAGAGAATGAAGAGAATGAGAAGGTAGCAAGTTGCTCACTGGGCATTGTTACTGTAGAGCTGAAGCTGGCAACCATAGAGCACTTTTTGTGTGTATGTATGTGTATGTATGTTGTTATGTATGTGTGTGGTTGCGAGTTTTGTTTCTTTTGTTTGTAAAACGGCTGGAGAAGTTTTGTGTATATGTGTGAGAGAGACGCTAGTTTTGTGTGAGTTGTGGGGCCGAGAGAAAGGCCAAGAAAGCGACCGAGGAACACAGGACAAGTTATAAACGAAGTGTGATTTGCTTACACATCCAACCAGCCCGCGCTTTCTCTCTCTCTCTCTCGTCCCTTATGGCTCGTCCCTCGCTGCTCGTTGCTCGTTGCTCTCGGCGTGGAACGAACGGTCGATATAACCGAAAAAGTGACTCGCATGTCGGACCCAGAGTTAGGCTGGGCACCACTTCTACCACCACCACAAGCGATCATTACGACGGCGTCGAAAAGAGAAGAGAGCGAAAAACAGGCGAAAAACAAGAAGGAAGGAAGGTAGCAGAGGCGGCACAGAGTAGAGATAGCACTACTGTTGATAAACACACACACACCACACACACACTCGAGTCGTGAGAAATTAGCAAGGAGGTCGGACATGCCGCCACATTGAATACGTATCCACATTCAAAAGTGAAACTGCCACCCATGTATTTTGCAAGCAACTCTTCAGGAACAGCTTGCAATGGCTCAGTGGTCTAGGGGTATGATTCGCCGTTCGGGTCGGCGAGGTCCCGGGTTCAAATCCCGGCTGAGCCCTTCTTTTATTGTAACCACTGTGGAGTAGTAGTGTAAATTCTCCTGTCATTACTGTTGCTCGATTGGAGTAGCTGCTAATGGCTGTTGCCATCTCTTTTTTTTTTCTTTAGGGCACGCTCAAAGCCAGCGTTACAGTATTTTTTTCTTGGAACTTTACGAATTGCTACCACATGGAGCGACGTGCAGGAGAAACGCCGCATGTCCAAAAATTAATACCACGTACACCATCGCCTTCTCCTTTCCCCTTTATATCTTGGCCATGAGTTTCTTGATAAGCATGTGGTTATGCGCATGTCGCCCGTCCAAGCTTGCATGTATCTTCACTCGTGTCTCTTACATCCATCCAATCCACCCATCCCATCCTCTCACGCTCACCGTTACAATAATATTCCTTGATACATTCACCCTTCAATCTCAAATCACTAACACCAATCAACCTCAGTGTTCACTTGTATAATCACCATGCGTACTTGTATTCCTGCTCTTGGCTGGCTCGCTGTCTTCGCAGCCCTCGCTGTCCATCCAGCCGACTCCGCTCCATGCAAGGAGCCCAGCTACTCCAATTCTGGCAGTTATGGCAGTTATGGCAACAATCCTGCTCCTCCTGCGCCTGCGCCTGCACCTGCAGCTGAAGCCACAAGTGAGCAGCCAACCTACGGCAATGCGCCAGCGCCATCTCCCACTTACGGCTCCTCTGCTGCACCGGCCGCCGCATATCCACAGCCCACCGCCTACCAATCCGCACCAGCGTATCAGCCAGCGGTTGCGGGCGAGGGTGCATACAAGACTCCACCAGCGTACCAACCACCAGCTTACACGGCTTCGCCACCGCCTCCTCCAGCTCCCGCGTATCAGCCTGCATACCAGCCTGCTCCTCCAGCACCTACACCCTCGGTAGCAGGTGTCGCCGAGTCGAAACAGCCGTATTCTCCAGCTTACCAGCCAGCACCACAGCCACAGCCTCCATCGTATCAATCAGCTGCGGCACCTGCCTACCAGCCAGCATACCAATCTCCGGCATACCAGTCACCATCGTACCAAACTCCAGCTTATCAATCGCCGGCATATCAATCACCGGCGTATCAATCAAGCTCCTCTCCTGCCTATGGTTCGCCCACATACGGCCAAGCACCAGCAGCTGCAGCCGCGGCAACTCCATGCGGCTCCAAACCGTATGGAAATGCGCAGCCACCGCCACCGCCTCAGTATGCACCATATCAAGGTTCAGCACAAGGTCAAGGCTCTGTTCTCGCTGCTTCCAACCAGCAACAATCACCGCCACCGCAGCAGCAGCAGCAAATGCCTGCAATGGCGCAGATCCCAATTCTGGCCGGCTCGCCAGTTCCACCAGCCGCACCAACAGCATCCATCATGGCGCAGCCCGCGCAACCAATACAAAACGGCGGCGGTGGTAGTCCCCCTGTTGCGTCCACGTTCCCATCTGCTTCCTCACAGTCACCAAGCGGTGCTGTTATCCTGGCCGACAAATCTATGAACATGTCACCAGATGCTCGTGCCATTTCCAAGAACCCATCTGCTGCCGACTCCATGCTGAACCATGACATGGGCACAGCACCTGAGACGTCCATGTTTGTTGATTCTCAGGACGAGTTCAAGTCGATGAAGAAGCTTAAGGGACTTGCCTTCCGTCGCACCAAAGCCCATCAACAGGCACACTCTGCTTCTTATATTCCGCCTGCACTGCCATACAGCCAGGTTGAGCAATCGAATGAGCAGCAATCGCAAACACCAGTATATCCGTCTGCTCAGCAACCGCAGTCTGGTCCATCCGTAGTTGCCAGTGGACATCATAATGGACATGGCCAGCAACACATGATGGCAGTCCGTCCGGAGAATAGCCTTGTTTACTAAAGTAGTATACACTAAATTAATATAGACTTTGAAAATTAAAAAAAAACAGCACTGGTGCGATAACAACCATTGGAGTTCACTTGGAGGCTTTAGTCTTGCGAGTTCGCTTCGGTGTAGGAGATGTAGGTACAGTCTCACCAGGGGTGGTCTTCTCTAGCTTGGCACGACTCCGAGTAACACGGCCAGAGGTTGTGGGAGATGTAACTTGCATTTCGGATGGCGGCTCTGTGTCTGCTGTAGAGGCGGCTGTAGCGGTGGCTTTGAGGGCTCTGGATGACCGTCGTCGCTTAGCCGGAGTCACTTCTTCCTGTTGGACCTCTGAAGCCTCCTCCGTCTCGATTTGTGCTGGTGGTCGTTCCGTATCTTTCTTCGCTGCCTTTCGCTTCGATGGTGTTTTAGCCGTCGTTGCCGCTTCCTCGTGTTCGTCTTGTGATGAGACGGTTTGTCGTCTTCTCTTCGCTTCGATGGTGTTTTAGCCGTCGTTGCCGCTTCCTCGTGTTCGTCTTGTGATGAGACGGTTTGTCGTCTTCTCTTGCCCGTAGCCTTCTTTGGAGACACTGGCTCTTCAACGGGCACCACTGTAGTTGATTCGATGCCATCATTGTTGATCACTGTAGACTCGTGTTTACTTTGTTCATCCGACTCAAGATTCTCCTCAGCAGCTGGTTTAGACTGTGGCTCCAATTCTGGATTTGGTTCCGACTGTGACTGCAGTTCTGATCCAGATTCTGGTTCATGCACAGCTTCTTCAGCTGCAACATCATTATTCTGTGTGATCACCTCTTCCATGTGCTCGACCGTCTTGGTCTCTGTGCTTTCGATTTGAGCCACTCCTGGTTTTGATTGAGCGCGAATTGTTGGAGCAAACAGAGTCGATGTTGATAGGACACTGCTTTGGACTGTACGCTGACTAATACTTGCACCAAGACTGTATCCTGGAATGTTACCGCTCCGCATCAATCGCTCTAGCTGTTGAACATTGCTCAGTGCCGCTGTGTTAATGCCACCTGTGACTGGCATTGCCAATTCTGACTGCTTCTGTTGTTGTTGTTGTTGTTGTTGTTGTTGTTGCTGCTTCTGTGAGGGTTGAACTGATGTAGTTTCTGCGAGCGATGTCGTTTCCCGTGCAACTCCAAGAATTGATAATGCCAAATCACCAAGTGTTTGCTCACCCTTTTGTGCATTTGATGCCGTCTTTTGCTCAAATAGCTGTTTACCGCGGTCGCGTTCACTTTGAGAAACTCTTCTATAATCCAATGCACGCACTGTTGGAAACCTCCATGCAATCCATTCTCGGTAATGCTCAACCGAGGTTACTGGGTTATCCACAAGCACTAGTCGCTCCAGCTTAGCACATGATCGGAGCGGCTCAAGCGACGCTAGCGACGTTACTCGGTTGTCTGCAAGCACCAGCACTTTCAAGTTTGGCAGTCTTTTCGCAAACATGTGGGCAGGTGGCAGCCGCTCCAATCTGTTATGAGCCAGATACAGTGAATTCAGTCGAGCTAATCGCGGCATCGAGTCGAGTACATGCCGTTCAGCTATGTCAGACATCGCTGAAACCAAGTCGGCTTGTATCAAAGGCCGATCTGCTGATCCCAGAAGGTTGCCAGTAAAGTCAAGAGTGTCATAAATATCAGCCAGTGCCGTCGTCAGTGCCTCAAGCGATGTGAGCCCGAGATCGCGCAGTGCTAGTTCGCGCTCACCCAGTGGGTTCATGCGCGTTACCGCGTTCTCCAGAATCGCAATCGTCAGCCGCATTTCTGTTGTTTTGTGTGTGTCTGTGTGTGTGTATTTTTGGTTATTTTTCCTTTTCTTTTTTTGTGCGTTAATTTTCCTGGTAACTCGACATACACAAGCACACAAGCACACACGTACACACACTAGCCGTTTTTCGCAATACCACACACCAAAACAATCAGCTTTGTCAGTAACTTGATCCGTGGAAATGAACAGCTTGTCGGTGCGTGTTACTCGGTCTTTCTCGACTACCGCCGTGTCTGCCGGTAGACCACGCGGCTCCAAACTCCCAAAGCTCCCCAAGGCTGACTTGCGCCGTCGTATTCCAGCTGTCCTCGAGCCACCAACACGTCCAGCCAACTCGTTTGCGCTGTTTGCCAAAGACCGCCATGCCAGTGGCGAGTTCAAGCACTTCCCAAAGATGAGCGATGCCATTCGTGCAATCAGTGAGGAATGGAAACAGATGTCTCCGTCGGCCAAGGCAGTGTATGAGCAGAAGGGAGTTGAGCTCAAGCAGAAGTACGAAGTGGACCTGGCTGCATTTTGGGAGAAGGCTTCGCCCGAAGACATTGAAGCTGAGAACAAGAGACGCAAGACGATGGCAGCTAACGGCGGCAAGAAGCTGATTAAACTCAAGGACCCAAATGCTCCAAAGAGACCATCCATTGCCTATATTCATTTTGTCAAGGAATTTGTGGCCGAGTATGCATCAACATCCGACAATGGCACTGGCGGTGGTTCCTCGGTGATTAAGGCTGGCGCTGCTTGGAATGCGCTGGCGCCAGAGCAGAAGCAGAAGTATGAAGAAATGGCCAAGGAAGACAAACAGCGCTATCTTCGTGAACTTGAAGCATATCGCAACAAAAGTGTATATTAACTGTGTCAATCTTCCCGTTCATAAACCGTCTATTGTTTTTTCTTTCTTTCTTTCTTTCTCTTTCTTTTCTTACTGGTATCTATTTTCTTTTCGTTATAAATAGAGTGCCATGCTGTTTTATATGAAGTAACGATGATAGTAGTGATGATGATGCAATTATGGTTGATGGTCTTTTTTTGGTCATCTGTTGGTAGCACAAAGGCCATTGCATGTCCATCTGCAACATACGAGATGAATTGCAGCCTGAAAAAGGCATGTGGTGCAATGCTGACCGCATGGTAATAGAGAACACACTGAATGACAAAGCAATGCGGTTGCTGACATGGAGAAGTAAGAGACGCCAACATGATTATTATCGCAAATGTCGTGATAGCCTTCAAGGATCTGCTACATCAGCGTTCTTCTCTCTCTCTCCCTTTCAGGAGCCTATTCTCTTGCACAGCCAGCCAATTGCAAATCTCACTTCAATTATTGGATAAGCAGTGAACAGCAGCATCTCCGATAACTCCGACGCCCCCTGGTCTGTCAAAGTTTATATTGGTTCAGGCCATTCGTACGACTGTGCGTACTGCGCTTCACTGAACCAGCTTTCTTTTTCTCTCTCTCCCACACATAGACACACACACTCACCTTTTTTGTTGTTTGTACACTCCTTTTTGCTGCCATCGTCACTGTGAAGCCTTTGCCAAGTATGGGCTTCGAAACTGCGCCTGTTGTTGGGCTTGGAAGCGAGTCGCCCGAAGTCAGCTTTGCCGATACTTTGGCGCTCGAAGGACATGACGAATCCTTGGATCAGCACCTCATACTGCAGCAGCAGCAGCAGCAGCAGCAGCAGCAACAACAGTCGCAGCACCATTTGGAGTCATTCGTCAGCACAGCTTCGACTGTTGCAGCCCCCTCTGTGGAATCGAAGAACCGGCAGCAGCAGCAATTGAGACGGGGAAGTGTATCTTCGGCGATATCAGTAGTCTCCGCTGTTCCGTCAGTGTCCAGTCTTCCACACAGCGCAACCTTTTATCCGTTTGGCCCAGATCGTGGCTGGACACCGCAACCGATATCAGTGGGACTCATTGAGTTGGTCAGGAATTGTGGACTGGATCCGTCGGTGCGTAAAACTGCAGCTGCAGCCGCGGTCACAACCACAGTAACTACAACCCAATCTCCCGAAGATGCTATCGCAAGTAGTAGCACCATTCCTCTTCCAATGAATGTGTCGACACTTCTGTATGGGCGTGAAGATGCACCTCTACTGCCAAAGTCGAAATTATTGACTGCGCGAGATGAGTTGACATGGTTTATGAATACAAGATTTGCGAAACGTCCGGTTGGTACAGCCACTCAATCACAGCCACAATCACAACAGCAACAGCAACAACAACAAGCACAGAAACAAGCACAACAACAACAAGTACAACAACAAGTACAGCAGCAGCAGCGTAACGGAGCGAGTAGTGGATCACCAACCATTGCCAGCGTGTTGTCAAAGAGTCTCGGTAGCACTTATACTACATTTGGCGCAGTTCGGCCGCCCCACCCACTCTCAGTATCGACATCATCACAAGCGTCCAAAATGGCAACTTCTGCCTCGGCGACTACAGTCAATGGCATGGACAATGGCCAGGATGGAGCTCGTATTTCGCGCATTGCTGGGATGATTATGTCAAATGGAGCAACTCCACACTCAGTCAACAGTATAACAAGCAACAGAGCGGCAGACGAGAACCCAGTCCTTGCCCCAGCTTTGCTTGGTCATTCTCGACAGGCATTTGCACAGTTGCATGCGCTGTTACGGGTGTTTGCTGTTGATGAGCACGCCGACAGCACATCTCTTATTCTCAATACAATTGTTCAGATTCCACCAGCCATTCTCGCCTACGCAATCACACTGCTCGATTTGGCTCTCTTCCAAAGAGTTACAGCCCGCTCACTCATCTTGTATTCTTCCAACTCTTCTTTATCCTCAACGT
This sequence comes from Ramicandelaber brevisporus, assembly GCA_025201865.1. NCBI lineage: Eukaryota > Fungi > Kickxellomycota > Ramicandelaberales > Ramicandelaberaceae > Ramicandelaber > Ramicandelaber brevisporus. The sequence goes on along the minus strand of MU602671.1, from coordinate 85,079 downwards.
CTTCAACCTCAGATGACGACGCATTCGTGGCTATTCGTGACCAGTTCAATCATCTTACTCGTATTGTCGAACGCTCCATCCTCACAGCCTTGCATCCAGTATTGCGCGCAGCTCGCATCCAGTATTGGATTCGCATTGCTCGCGCTCTCCACGACCTCAACAACTTCCAATCGCTCCAGGCTATCATTTGCTCTCTAGCCTCAACACCAATCGCGCGCTTGAAGAGAACCTGGGCAGAGGTGCGCGCAAAGGATGTCAAACGCCTTGAGCGGCTGCAGGCAATGCTCAGCAGTGAAATGAATCACAAGCAGTATCGAATGTCTCTGGAACGTGTTCTTCAGACTGTTGTTCACCAGCATCGTAACACAACTGCACCGACGTCCAACAATCAGCAGCCAGCGTTAACTCGGCAACCATCATCTCCTTCATCCTCAAACGGAGCACCATCAACCCTAAAGAATGGCTGCTGTAACTTCCGACTCCCGCGACAGCAGTCATCTCCAGCTCTCACAGCCACTCCGCATCTGGCAAGCAATAACTTGATGACATTGACTAACCCTGACAAGGAGCGGCTTCAGGTAATCAACATGTTTGACTGGTATCTGTTCCCCATCAGACTTCCCGCAGAGATGGATCTCTACGCACAAGGTGCGTCTGCAGCCTCAGCTATCCAGCATGCTCCAGCCGTGGTGTCTGCCGCCAATGCCAACCAAAGTCTATCTGCCCAAGCAACCTCCACGCCAGGCGTTACAGCATCAAGAATGCCCATTGTTGGTGTGATCCCATACCTCAATGTGTTCATTACTGACGCGATCCACTTCTCAGAAGCACGGCGCAACGCAGCTCGCAAGAACAGTGCAGGCGAAGGATATGATCCAAATCAATTCATTCAGCAGCTTCCGTTTGGTGCGGACGACCGTCTTATTGGCGGAGCGCAGCATACTTCCTGTCCACCCTATTCATCTGATGACTTCTGGTCTCAAGCGTGCAGCCGGTGTCGTCGTGTCAAACAGCGCGAGTTGGTGCCGTTTGATCGGTTCCTGCAGACTCTGGACCGTTTGCGCTGTGTACCAGTGTATCCAGCCGTGCCTCCCCGCGAGTTCATGGAGCGGCATGGTGTGGTCACTCACCGGTACATGCCAGCTTATGACATCGCCTCGCTGTCATCGTCAGCATCGTCCATCTCGTCAGGCTCTGCCAATTCAGCCACATCTCCAACTGCATCAACAGCGAACCTTCCGCTTAACGCGTCAACTACCTCGCTGTATGGTGGCTTCCCACCAGGTTGCTCGGCAAGTGACATTCGTGCTCTCGTCGCCGGTGAGCGCATATTCCACTACATCCACCAGCGACCATATCGCACCACAGAGTCGACTCTCTCCTCAATCTTCGATATGGGCGGCCCACCAACTCGTAACACATCGAAGGCACTGGCACAGTCTCGGCGCCTCACCACCCAAGCTTCTCATCTCTCAATGGCATCCACAACATCTCTTGCCTCAACGGTAAGCAAAATAGCTCCAATATCATCAGCCCCTCCAGCGCCACCAACAGCATCCTCGAAGATGCCATCATTAAGTGGACTCTTCAGGACATTCTCAAACTCAAACAACTCATCATCAACACCATCCTCAAACACCAGCTCTGTCAACCCCACTAGTCCACGCATCAGACCAGCCATTCCTAGCATGCCGTCTATGGCCAGCATTGCTTCGTCAACAAACAGTCTGCAGCAACAACTGCTGGCTCAATCAACTCGCGCACCATACACCTCTTCATCTGCAGCTATCCAGAACGACCAGCTCACAATGCCTGCCGAGTGGTCACGTGATCACATCACGATTGCTCTGGCCATTGCTGAGCATGCGTTTTTGACCGCTGGATGGTGTCCACAGCACTTGGTTGACGATGTCAGCCGCGACTTGGAACCAAATCTTCTGCTCGCGAGCGTGGATGAGGATGGTTCGTCTCTATACACTCAAAGCTGGTACAACGAGAGCAGACTGAGCCTCGGCATGTCAATTGGTGGCCGTGTAGACTCGGCTGATAGCAATGGTGGTGGTGTTGATGAGCACGATGAACATGATGAGCAGATGGAGCAGCATCAACTGGCTGACATCTCGGAGATGTTCATCCGCCAGTTAGAATATCATCAGCTGCAGCAATCTCATCAAGTTCCGCATGCACATTCTATTCTAGGAACATCGTTTAGCAGCAGCAGCAACAGTAACATGAGCTTTGGTGGTGACAGTTCCCTAGTAGCAATGTCATTTGACCAGAGCGGCAGTGATGTTGATGCAGCCAAGCAATACAGCTACATGCCATCGCCCACACCATTCCATTCATTCCAAGATGACATGTCCGCTCTCATCAACAACGTTGCTCAAACCTCCATGTCAGCAACCGCTGCTGTCGCAATCACCAGTCTTTCTCATCCAACCAACTCAACGGGTGGTGGTATCAGCATTCCACCAAATAATCAACAGTGGCCTTCTACAAGATCTCGCTCAAACACTTTAGGTCCACACGCCATGTGATATCTTCTGTTTTTTTTTTCCTCTTTATCTTTTTATATCCTCCGCTCCCTTTCATCCAAAACTCCCTCGTCTTTTATACTAGTTTTTTTTCTTCCTTCACACTTTAGTCTTGTTACTTTTTGACCGTCTTTTACTCCCTCGTTTTCTTCTTTTCTTTTTTTACTTTTACATGCGACTGTTTGTCCAAACTACTAAATCCATTTTCCATTTTCCATTTTAATTGTTCTAAAAACTCTGCTTAATAGCCTTTAATCAGTAGAAAGAGAGGCACAATGTAGTTCAAACTAATCAGAGATCTTGAGGGTTTAAGACTATTGAGAAGTTAGACATTTAAATCGTCATAAATGACTGCGATAGTAAAAATATAATATTGAATGACTAGCAACTAAAGATAAAGTTAAATGATTTAAATGATTTAATCAGTTATCTCCAGTAGAAGCAGCATTACGGCGTCTCTTCTTTCTTGGTGGTTCTGGTGCTGGTTGCTCTACTTCAACGGCCGCTTTCTCTTCTTCCTCCTCCTCTTCATCAAAGTGTGGATTCATGACTTTGATCCTGTTGCCGCTCAAGTCCTTTGGCTGATACATTTGCACAGTGACCGTCGATCCACAATGGTTACGTACAAACACCGCCTTGATATTAATCATAAACACTTCCAGTGACCGCTTAACCGTTGGTACAATACTGATCACAGCCTGATGTTGCTGCTGTTTAGAACTGTTGGTGCCATTTGCAGCAGGTGCGTCAATGCACAGAGTGTTGATTATGCGAGTTCCATCGCGAAGACGGCTCAACAAACTAGTCAGCACAGTCTTGGCGGCGAGTCGACCAGGCGGAATGTTGCTCTCTTCAAAGTTGAGGGCACCCTCCAAGCGCGGCAGAGCGTGTTTGGTATAAGCGTCAATGAACGACTTGGACATTTTGAGAACAGCCGTGACAAATGGACGTGTTTGGACAGTTCGGACTAATTCAATCATGCCGAGCCAAACGAAGCCAATGTGGCCGATTCGGCGCACAACTGCTGGCAGAGTATTCCACTGAGCCATCGTCATGCCATAGCGGCTGGAAATCTCATTCAGCGAGACAACCTCAACAGTTGGAAGCGAAGACTGCGCAGTGAGCTGTGATGGCATTTGTGGCTCTTCCCAGAATGCGATCTGCGTTACGACTGCTACCAGCGTGCGAGATAGAATGTTGAAAAACGGTAAGAATCGACTGCGATTGAGCATTCCACGAACGGTCGAAGCGCCTTCTTCATCCTCTTCACCACCATCACCACCGTCACTACCGTCACCACCACCACTATCATCTTCTTTGGCACTCATTAGCTTTGGCAATGTCTTGTATGCATACTCCTCAATAATGTCAAGCGTGTTGGATGAAACTTCGAGATACTGCTCAAGCACATATGACACTTCAGCAGTTGTCAACTCCACAGATGAGCCTGCACCGTCATCCTTGCCATCACTGCCACTGCCACTGCTGCCACCGCCGCCAAATTTGCGTTTGCGACCACCTTTGCCAGAGCTTTGCTGAAGCAGGAACTTGCTCGCAGCGCCAGTTGAAGCTGAGCCGGCTGCAATAGCTGGACAGACGCCAACTCTGGCATGGAAGCTGGTCCATGGTCCGACATCAACTCGTACACCATAGAGATTGGAGTTGATGCGGCCAATCAACATATCAGCAGCAATAGTCTTTATGATGGTCAGAACAATGCTGTATTGCATTCCACTGGAGGCAGCATCAGTCGTTGGGATATGCGTAAGAATCGAGCATGCCAGACGGAGTGCAGTCAAACCAATATCAGCGCGCGAGATAATACGAGAGATGGTCAGCATGGCATGGCAGGCATTTGGGATGATACGAGCTGAAGTGGCGGGAGTTGGTGACTGGTTGCGGTTGTTTCCCAACTCTTCGTAGAGCGTGGAAAGAGACACTGTGACAGCCTTCACCAGCTCGCTCTGCTTGCCAGGATTGGACAGCATATCGCTGAGGGTGAGCGAATGAAGCATGATTTGGATCATGGCAGAGACACAGCGCAATGCAGGAAGCTGGTATTCGAGCCACGCATTCTGGTAGTTTGTAGACTCGTCGTCAATGACTGGTTCACCATGCGAGGCGGGATTCACAGAGGCGCTGGAGATATTGGGAATGATGCTGGCAATGTGAGGGATGATACTCGGCAATATGGTGACAAGCTCAGTGGCAAGCTCATCAGTCGAGACCTCTTCAAGAAAAGTTGGAGCAGTCATTGACGAAACAGCAGAATCATGACCGGATACACCACTGCCAGAATCGGCATGTGCAGATGTGACACCACTGTCGACATGATCACCAGACGAGTGCATGTCACTGGAGACACGACTACGGATTTTCTCGGCAAGATCATCCAGCAGAATCAATAAAGAGCTCGGTGTCAGCTTGCGATCAGGCTTTGAGCGTGGACGGCGTGCAGCAGCCTTGCCCTTGTTTAAAGTGGTCGATTGCGATGGCATATAGTCAGACTCGCCCATCTCATCACTCTCATCATAAACTTGCGCACGTCGAGTGCGAGCAGGCGTAGCAGATGCAGACTTGTCTTGATTTGGATGTAGCAAGTTATCCATGGAATCATTAGTCTCAGCGAATGCAAGAACCTTGAAGGCAGACAGCTCAAACTCACGCATGACACTACGCAGGCCACTCATAACATCCAATGCACTGCCACCACCATCACCACCACCACCACCGCCAGAACCAGACTTACCGGATTTGCCTTTTGGACGACCACCTCGCTTCCTGGACTCTTGTTCGGTGCGAGCGACTGTGGCGGCAACCAGAGCTGCAGAGGTGCTGGACCGTGCGCCGGACTGAGAAAGTGGATATTCACCATACAAATCCACAAAATCATCATCAGTCTGTGCCGGGGGCTGCTGTTGCTGCTGTTGCTGCTGTGCCTGATGCTGCCTGTTAGTAGATGCCTCATCAGAGTCCAAATCAATACTGATGCTATGTTCAGCATCTTCGTCTTCATCGTCATTGGTCACAGTAACATCCACGTCAATGTCTTCCCTAGCAGACTTTTCGGCATCGATTGCTCTGTCGGCTGCAACACTTTGTTTGACAACACCGCTGCGCACATCACGTGGGTCAAATGTCTTCACAAACGGAATCGATGACAGTAGTAAATTAACCAGAGTTGATAGTTGATTCACTCGACGAATAACAAATGTTTGAATTTCCACATTGGCCAGAGATGAAGATGCTGAAGGAGTCGATTCGGTCGAGGGATGAGCCTGTGGTGCAAATGCATTGATGAGTTCGCGGAACCAGTTGATACAAAAGGCAGCCTCAGTGCAAGCCAACCGGCGATCATACTCAGACCACTCCTTGAGAAACACACTGTCGGGTTCCAAGCTCCAGCTTGGCCGTGTCATTATAACTGGACAACTCAAAGTAGCCTCAATGTCATCCAATGAGCCATGGCTGACAGCAAGACAGCATTTGGCAGCAAAGCGAAACAGTGAGGTTAGGCATGCAAGCTTGCCAACATCAGACTGCTTTCTGAGAACTTGGGCAGCCTGAGAGTCGTTGCCGGCCATGGCAGCAAGCGCTTGGGTGTCAGAATCAACAGGCAGAGGCTGTCCGCTGCATTCATCAGAGTCGAACATCAATGGATGAATGCCCAGTGCAATTGAACATTGCTCGCCACTTTCCAGTCCCATGTACCGACCAACCAGCAGATGTCTCGGTGCATTGACAACGCTGCTCTGCTGGGTAAGAGTTGGTTCAGACAAGTCTTCGGTGTATATTTCAGCAAAAGAATTGGCCAGTTGTTCATTAAGATAGTTGTGAATCTTCTCATGAAGATTTCCAGAACCAATCAAACTAGCCATCTGGTCATAAACTATTGCACATTGCTCATAAGTCATGTTGGTTGCAGATTGATGGAGCAACACTGCCACCTGCATTGCGTTAAATAAGTCGACGCTGTGAGGTTGAGCTTCATTGGATGGAGGCCGATTCATGTTTCTACTACTGCTGCTACTGCCTGCACCAGTCGAGCTTGAGGGTCCAGAAGCACCAAGACTGATGACACGACCATTTGATGATGAGTTTGGAGGCTCTTTAGTACCAAGTCGTCGAAGCACAGCATGCGCACCGAGAACACCAATCATCCGATGACGAGACATCGGTGAGTTGAGCTGCTTGCGAAGAAACACAATAGTGTCGTTGAAGATGCGAGCATTGCCAGAAGCCTCGCTGCAGAGTAGACCAATAACGGTAAACAGCATTGAAATATGGCGTGGCGACAAGCTATCAACATAATCCAGTACACCAAGAATAAGCTCGCCAAATTGCCGGACATCAGTCAAGCGACTCTCAGTCAACTGGTGCAGTACACTTAGAGCTGATGTCGTTTCCAAGTCAAGCTTGCTTGTGCCAATATGCGAGATCAGAGTGGCAATGACTTCCTGGCGGTCATACGCAGCTGAATAAAGGAACATCAGCATGGCGAGCAACTTGGCTGCTTCCAGGTACGTCCACACGTGCGGTCCACTGCTGATTCCGGCAGCAGCCCTCGCACCTGGCTGACGTGCTGGAGCTGTGCGGTCGCGTGGAGCAGGAGCCTGTTGATGTGACGCACCGCAGGCATGAAGAAGCATGCTAACCATGGTCAGCCCGCTCTTGCAATATCGAGTCAAGATGCCACGCATGGCAACCACAGCAAACTTGGAGGCACCGGCAGTGATGCTACCACTCATGACCAGTTTGCGAATAACCACATCCAGCTTCTGCCGAGCCGATGAAGCAGCCTGTTGGTACAATGCAAACAATGCAATAAAGTCAACGTCTCGCAGTGGAGCCGAAGCCGATGCCTCCGAAATTATCTTTAACCATGCCACGCCAACATGCTCACGAAACTGAATTCCAAACTCAATAGCCTCGCAAATCATTGTGTGCGCTGTTGACTGTTGCTGTGTACTCAGTGAAGGCGCAGCGCTTGGTTTACGATGCGTACGTTCGTTCGCTTTATCATTCTTCAATCTGTTCACAAGTTCTTCCAGCCGAATCTTGTCTCGAATAACCACAATCACGCCACGAGTTGCATCTGGAGTGGATGCTGTACTAAACAAGAATCGAAGCATCACTGGAAGCACCTCAGCGGAAACAGTTCCCAGCATAATACAAACCCGATCAACCATTGCGTTGATAACATCAGGATCGCATCGCATATTGCCCAGCGCATCCAATATTGGAGCAACCAGCGCAGCATGATGAGCAGCATTCTCGATCAATGGCAGCAGAATTGTCTGAGCACTCGACGGATGCACTTCATCGGGGAGAATATCTGGCATTGCACCAATCAGCTCAATCAATGGGGGACCTTGGATAGCTTGGGAGATTTCATGCAGAGTAGTTGACAATTGCCGAGCATCAACAACGTTGTCGAGCCATCGGATCTGATGTAAAACCATCGTGAAGAGGGATGTTGAGGTGGTTCGAATGCCTTGCAGTTGCCGCTCCGTCTCAGCATCTACGATGGCAGGAAGCTGGAAGAGCAACGATGCGATGACATCTGGCTGTAGCTTGTCAATGAGCAACAGGCACCGAATGAATGTGTGGCCCTGGGTGAATGCTGCAGTTGAGAGCTCGCTTCGTGTATGTGATTGAGAGTGCTGCTGCTGTTGCTGTGTCGATATCGGTGTAAGCCATTCGCGCAGAAGGTCGTGGTCCTCAACGAGATTGGAGATATCCTCGGAGATTTGAGCGGCAAGCTGATCGCCAGAGGCAGATGAGAGCTTCCGGTTCAGTCGCCGTGCAAACAAGGCTGTCTGCGCGCTAGTTGGCCACGATCCCTCCGCTGCAGACTCTGGCTGTATGCTCGCTAGTGACGGTGGTAGACTGGTGAGGCCATACTCACGAAACACCGCAGCTAGACGGCCGCGACTTTCAGCTGGATCGAGAGTTTGGCTCATGCCAGCTTTGTTTATTTTGTTAGAAGGACTCGCGAGTATGACTGCGGAAGAATTCAAAGAAAAAAGAAAGTAATAATCACTAGAGTGAAGCAGAGATGCCAAATAAGTTAGTTAGTCAGTGGGTGAGATCAATGATGAGCTTGCCGGTGGTGATGCCGCCCTGGAGGTCGGTGTGAGCTTGCGGGATCTCATCAAACGAGTATTCCTTGTAGATGGACACCTTGAGCTTGCCAGATTCAATCCATCCATACAGCTCCTTGGCCAGTTCCTCAAACTCCTCGCGAGTGGCAATGTTGTTGTTGAGGGTTGGACGGCTGAGACGCCAGTTGCCAGCAGCAAGTCTGCCAATGGCCAGCGGCGGAACAATGCCGGATGCATTGCCAAACGACACAAAGCTGCCGCGAATAGCGAGAGAAGCCAATGCCACGTCAAATGTGTCCTTACCGACACCATCAAACACGGCATCGACACCACGGCCATTGGTGATCTCGCGAACAGTCTTTGGGATGACGTGGTCGGCAGGGTTGCCAGTTGGTGGGCCGCGTGGCGTGATGATGACATGGTCGGCACCGACTGAGCGGGCAATCGCGGCCTTCTCCTCGTTCGAGACGGTGCCAATGACGGTGGCACCGAGCAGCTTGGCAATTTGGACGAGAGCCTGGCCAGTACCGCCAGCAGCGGCAGTAACGAGGACAGTCTGGCCGGGCTTGGTCTCGTGAGTGTTGCGCAGCTGGCCCAAAGCAGTCAAGCCTTGGAGCAGCGTTCCGGCAGCGAGAGTGTCAGAGATGCCATCGGACAGCTTCCAGACCCACTTTGGATTGTTGACTTGGATGTACTCGGCGTACGCGCCAGTGCTGTACTGGACAACGCGGTCACCCACCTTGAAAGCAGGGTTGTTGGAGGCCGCAACGACGCCGGCAGACTCGCGGCCAATGATGGCACCCTTTGGCTGTGGATATCCCGGAAGGCCCTGGCGATGGTACGTATCGATCATATTCAGGCCAATCTTGTGGTTCTTGATGATAATGCCGCCCTCTGGCAGGTCCTCAACGCGTGGAGTCGGGACGATCTCGACCTTGAGGACTTCTGGGCCGCCAGTCTCGTGGAGCAAAATAGCGCGCTGCGTAGCTGGGATAGTGATGTTGGACATGTGTGGTGTGCTGCTGTATGTGTCGTGATTGCGAAGAAAGCGTGGGAGATATTGGAGATATTGGAGAGTTGAGGCCAAAACAAGCGCGAGCAACGCGGCGAGCAGAGAAGCCTTATATAACATTTTTGCATTTGTAATGTACATTGGTGATGCCACCCCGTGTGATACACGAGAGTTAAAGACGTCATCATCACCATCCTCGACATTGTCAGAACACTTGTGTCCAGTGTTCTTTCTAATGTCAATATCAGTCGGACATTGCGTTGCCCCGGTTGAACATAGTGGTCAATGAAGGTGATGTTGTTGCTGAGCTGGAGGTTCTGTGTGTCTATCTCTCTATCTCTGTGTTTCTCTTTCTCTCTCTCTCTCTCTGGTCAGCATCTGCAACTACCTCATTTATTCGACGTAATAATCGTGTACTGACGATGAACAGCGACCTCGATGCGCTGGACGAGGCTTCTCTTCCGCGGCCTTTTCGTGCTCGTTTAGAGGCTCTGCGACAGGAGCTGGTCGAAGGCGAAATCAACAAGTCTTCATACGATCGACGACGCCAGCTTATTCTGCAGGAGTACTCGAACGTCAGCAACCCAAGCACTGTATCTGTAATCACGGCAATGTCGCCTGTAATGAGCAACAACAGCAGCAACAATAGCAATGGTGCATCTCCAGCAGCGCCAGTGGCTCCTGCTCGCCGTCAATTTGCTCGTGGCGACTCGTCTAAATTTGCGCGCTCTGCCACTTCGCCCCATCAAACAACCGCTAAAATTATGGACCAGCCTAATCTTCCAAGACTCAACACCGGCGCCGGCGGCAGCGGCTCTGGTGTATCCGGCTCGGCCTCGACGTCGTCTCCATTGACCGGTGTTGGCAGCAGTGGCGGCGGCGGCGGCGGCAGTTCTGGTTCACAGCTTACCTATGATCTGTCACAGTACGACTCGCAGGGTGCTGACTTTGATCGTTTCCTTGGTGGCCACAGCGGCGGTCCTACAGCTTCATCTCCCGCTTCAGTTCCAGGTGCAGGCGGTGACTCTTTTGGGTTGTCCTTTGGCTCCATTAGCGGCTCAAGCGAGATTGGAGGTAGTGGAGCTGACCGTGGAACTGCATACGGTCTGCCATCGCTGACTCGCTCTGATACGCATGACTCAATGTCAACATCATACACTGCGTCCATCTATCGCAAGCCAGGCATGGATTACGATGGCATGTTTGATGGCGAGGAGGACGCAGACGAGAACTATGCACAGCTGCTTGCGAGTGGCCGATTCTCCCAGTTTGTTCCCAGTATGATGGATCAGAGCCAGACATCCAGTGTTGCAGGTGATCGCCCATCTCGCATGAATGATGGCAGCTCCTCAATGGCTGGGACTGGTCGTGCTGGTGACACCAACACCATTTACAACAAGCTCACCTATGCACTGGGCGGCACTACTGGTGACACCTCAACCATCTACGGCGGACACGACATCTCTGCTCTGGCCAACATGAGCATGACCAGCTTAAGCCGCGCTTCGGTTGGATATGCTCTCGGCGAGTCTAGTGCCGGTGTATCCACCGCTGTCAATGCAGCAGCGGCAGAATGGCCAGCCGACCTTGATGGATCCAGAAATGGACAGGCTGGTAAACCAGGCACTTCGTCAAAGGATGCCACTGACATGGTTATGTTTGGCGATATCCTGAATGCACCTCCGCCTCTTTTGCAGCCGATCGATCACTCGCTGTCCATGGACACCAGCTACTCTGGTGATGCACAGTCTCCAGCTGCTCCGCCGTCTCACTCGGGCCGCACCATCACTCCTGGAGTGGCATCTGGCTTTGGCTCAGGCGAGACTCCAATCCCACGCCCTCGCAAGTTGCTTGCAGGCGATAGCGAAGGTGGCATTGGTGGCCGTTCAGTGTCCCGTGCATCGAGACGCAGTGTTTATTCAACATATGGCACGCCGCTTGGGGACAGATATGCAGGTGACACGACGAGCATCCTTGGAGACTCTCAGCAGCAGAGTCAGTCATATTCAGCCATGACGCGCGCTGGGGTTCCTCTGCCTCGAACCAAGTCGACTGCATCTCGTAGACCGCAGCTGAATCCAGTCCATCAGACAGCTTCTAATGCGAGTAGCACTACTAGTGCTGGCACTGCTGGTGCTCCTTCCGCTCTATCTCAGTCATCTACTGGTGGTGGTGGTGGTGGTGGTTCACAGCCTGGTCGTGCTGCTGGTGTGTTTGATGATGTCCTCGCTGCTACTCCTTCTCTGCAGCCATTGCCTGGTGTCTCAGCTGCAGATTCTCTTGATTCATCTTCAGAATATGGAAATGACATTAATCAGCGTATCCCCACTAATGAATTCGATGCACTGTCTATGGGTGGAAACAGTAGCCAGAATGCTCGCCGTGTATCGAATGCACCTCCGCCTCGCACATCATCAACTCGTATGATGAACAAAGCCACAGCACCTCCGGCGGGATATGATGCATATGATACACAAGGTGGAGGCAGTAGCTACGGCTCGTCATTGCCAGATGCTCAGCCACAGTCGGTTGTTGGAGCGAGTGCTCCACTGGCTGAGCGCTTCCCAATGTTGTTTGGAGGAGGCGATTCAATGGGCTTGTTTGGTGAAGAGGACTTGTCTGGTTTGGGCACTGGAGCAAATAAACAGCAACAACAACAGCAACCGCAGCAGCAGCCAGTGTCTAAACGCACAACAAAGCAAACTGATCAATTATTACATCCAAGCATGTCAGGCGACGATGGCATTTTGCGTTCGCCAAATATGAATGATCCACCATTGGGCAAATTGATGGAAAATGAACAGTTATTATCAGATAGAACCAATGTGGAACAGCCATTGCCTCGAACAGTGACAATGCGTGGAAGTAATAATACGAATAAAGCATCTCCGGCAAACATGAACAATAACTATGCAGATGAATATCAGCCTGATTTGGATTTACAGCCACACCAACAACATCAACAGCAGACTCCCACAGCAACAACAGCTGCTAATGTAAGTACAGGAGTCCCATCAATGTACAGACAGAGCGAATGGTTCTCTGATGCGTTGACTGAGCCTTCTATTAGAGGAGGAATGGATGACCACGCTCATATTTCAGCACCACCGCCTCTTCCCGCATTCAGTGCCATTCAACAACAGCAGCAGAAACAACAACAGCAGGAAGCTCAGAGAGCAGCATCAACTCCACAGGCTGCTGCTGCGGCGGCGGCGGCAGCTCATTCATCCGAGCCTACTGTTCCAACTTCACCTCGATTGGCTGGACCAGCTTCCCCATCAATGGATCAACAATCGACTGCATCTCCATCCACTCAGGCAGCAGCAGCTGCAGCTGCAGCTGGAGGAACAGGTATTCTCTCGTCACTCAAGAACATGTTTGGAGGTAAGCAGCAGCAAGCTACTTCACAGCAACAACTTGATCAACAACAACAGCAACAAATGACGCCAGATATGCAGGCTCAGTCTGCAAATGATATGAATGGAAATGGATCCAACGCAATGCTGGAGCCACCATTGTACAGTTCGCTGAGTAGACCACGTGCTATTCCAGACACGGCAGTGGGAGAGCAGTTGAGATTCATCATGTCATCATTCAGTCATCTCGGAGCAGTTCTTAGACATCGCGCAGCAACCACGCCAAAGGCACCAGCATTTGTTTGTGTTGATTCTAAACTGAGAGAGACTGGAGCGTGGTCATGGAGCAAAACACTTAGCAAGACGGAGAGAGTGATTGGATTGCTCAAGAATAGAAACATTATTCAGAGAGGAGAAAGAGTTGCACTGGTCTATAGAAAATACGAGATTCTGGACTTTATTGCCGCATTCTTTGCATGTGCCTCACTTGGACTGGTTGCGGTTCCTGTATTGGCCAACGACTCATTTGCAGAAATGACACACGTATTAACTAGAACCCAATCTAGAATAGTACTGACAACTGATTTGAATGTGAAGGCACTGAGCAAGGATATCCATAGATTAGGCGACTCGTGGCCAAGTAACATCGAATGGGTGAAAACCAATGATTTGAACAGCTTCAATTCGGGCAATTTGAACAGATTGAGTTTGAACAGCAATTCATTGGTTGGTGAGACTATGGCTTCGTTATCTCCTCATGATTTAGCTTACATTGAATATGCTAAAAGTCCAACTGGTGAATTAAAGGGTGTTCAGATCACCCATGGTGCTATAATGACGCAATGCTTAGAACTGGCTGTGGCTCTTGGAATAGCTGGCACCGAAGGCTATTCGCCATCGCCACATCATCAGCAGAGCCCACCGTCGTCGCCTGGCACTCGTATCAGACAGAGCCTAGAGGCTGTTCGTAGAATTCCTTCTCTTGGTAGACTCCGTGGTTCGCGCGAAGACTTGTCAGGCGGTGGAAACATGAGAGACTCGTATCATGGAGGAGGCCACTCGCACTCGTTGTCTAATGGCAATAACAATAGTGGTAACAACAGTGGACGTAACTCGATGATTATGGCCAGTGATACTACAGTGATGGTTCATGTGGATCCACGCCAGCACATTGGACTGATTATGGGGCCATTGATGGGAGTGTTTGGTGGACATCGCACAGTGTTCTTATCTGGAGTGGCACTGGAGCAGCAAGGTGCATGGGTATCCACCGTCAGCCGGTACAGAGCAACAATGTGTGTGCTGGATAACATTGGGCTGGAGCACGTCGCTAACCACACTCCTTCTCTTGCTCAGGGCCAAACAACGTCAGAGTTGAGCTCATTGCGCACAATGCTGATTGATACATTCTATCCAGATTTAATGATGCAAACCAGAGTCTCAAGACACGTTTTGGCCCCGAGAGGATGTAACTATGGCCAAATATTAAACGATACTGGATCACCTGTTATCATGCCTGTATGCATATTGTGTGAGCATGGAAGCTTATTGTTTAGCATGAGAGAAGTGGCTACAGCTAGATATGGCGGAGCAGCCCAGCGTGCAGGTCCAAATGAAACGTTCACGTTTGGATTGGATAGAGCCGCCTTACTGCATGGCAGAATCCACGTGGTTGGTGAACAGAGTCCAGTGGTTGAGATTGAGAATGGAGAGCATTTGCTGGCTGGCGGAATATCACTGAATGAAGAGGAAGAGAGCAATGTAATGTGGACGCCTACCTTTGGATTCCCTTCGTTGCAAGCTACAGTGGCCATAGTAGATCCAGAGACCAAGATACTGTGCAATCCAGATTCAATTGGTGAAATCTGGGTTGATTCTCCTTGTTTGGGATCTGGCTTTTGGGCTCTGCCGAAATTGACCCATTCGATATTCTCTGCATTTTATAGGTTTGATCCAAATAACAACAATGAGTTGGTAACAGATGAACAGCCATTTTTGAGAACAGGATTAATGGGAGCGCTGATTAGAGGCCAGATTGTGATATTTGGATTTTATGAAGACAGAATCAGACAGTATATTAGAGATCCAGTCAGTGGAGCCAGAGATGTTGCAGTTCATTACACTCATTCATTGGTGTCGAGTGTGCTGCGTAGAATGACAGACGTAAGCGAGTGTGTTATATTTGAACTGGTAATTAATGATGCATTCTTACCAGTCATTGTAGTTGAACCCAATGAACACGTGTCGCTTTCTGATGCAGCTCTGCCCTCATTGGCTGATAGAGTCTACCACTTAATGCGAAGAATTCACTCATTGGATTGCTTTGCTGTTGTTGTATGCAAGAGCGGCGCAATTCCACGTGCATTCCAATATGGTCGTCGAACTGTAAATGCTCATTTGTGTAGAGCGAGATTTGAGGCAGGTGAATTAAAGTGTCTGTATCTAAGAATGAGCGTTGACAGAATTGATTTGGGAATTCCTGATATCCATGATGAAGATGAATCCTTGGATGATCAGCTAATTTCTCAGGATGCTTCAATTGCTATGTTTGGTAGATGGCTGCAGCACACTTCTCTTGAGCTGTCTCACGATGCATTTGACGAGCGTACAATGACCAAAATTGGTGACATGAAGACAATTGTTGATTTGCTGGCATTCAGGTCGTTTGCTTCGCCCGATGATATGGCCTACATGTCATTTGATGCCAAAGGTAAAGTTAGATCTCAAATCACACTAAAGAAGTTTAACATGCGCGTCTCAGCCATTGCCCAGTATATTGGCCAGAAGAAGGGACTTGGATTTGGCGACCATGCCATTGTGTGCATGCCTCCTGGTGTTGATTTTGTTGCCACTATCCATGCCTGCTTTGCTATTGGTGTTACTCCAATTCCACTCTCTTTCCCTGAAGGACCTCGCTATGCCGAGCAGATTTCCACTATAATCATGACTGCGGCTGACTTACGCGTCACCGCCATCTTAGTCACCGAAGTCAGTGAGGAAGCTCTGAAGCCAAAGACAGTCATGCCATATATGAGAGTGCGTCCTCAGTTGCCTCAGCTGCCTCGCATGATCAACATTAACAAAGCACCAGCTAAGCCAAACAAAATGATTGGACAAGATGGGTGGCTGCGCAGTGATCAAAGAATGCACAGCTCCACATTTAACGCGCTTATTTTGGTATACATGCCACCAGATGCACCGCCATATTTTGTCAGATTCTCCCACGAAGCTATAATGGCGCATGCTCAGCAGCAAAAGTCTGATCTGCAAATGTCCCATGCCAATCCACTGCTGGCTTGTGTTAGAACTGTCAATGGCTATGGCTTCTTCCAATCTACTATAATGGGTGTGTACAATGGATGCTCTACTATATTTATCCACCCTGCTGACTTCCATGCTAATCCTCAAGTTTGGTTTGAAATTGTCAACAAATATAGAATCAAAGATGCATATTTGACTCAGATGATGCTGGAGCACACAATGTATTATTTGCGCAACATTGATTACAGAAACTTCTCCCTGCATGCTGTAAAGAATATGACTGTTGCCACTGAAGATCGTCCAACGCCGGATGCTTACCGCGCAATTCTATCGTTCTTCCTTGCAAACAGACTTGAAGATACATCCGTCAACAACCTGTATGGCCACTTCATGAATCCGATTGTCAGCACCCGTGCTTATCTGGGCATCAAACCGCTCACCATTCGTCTGGATTTACACATGCTGCGCAAGGGCAAGGTTGCCACCATTCCAGCTCAGGCTGGCGGCACGAACGGCGAAGACGAGGCCGAGGAGCAGCTGTGTCTCCGTCTGCAAGACTCTGGCAAGGTATCAAGCAACACCATGGTGGCCATTGTCAATCCAGTTACTCGTCGCGTATGCACTGCTGGCGAAATTGGTGAGATTTGGGTCTACAGCAAGAGCAATGCCCATGGAATTGGCTTCTTTGGCGCACAGAGCGGCGCAGCTGACGCCACGTCCGATATGATTGGCCAGATTGATGGTGGCAATCCAGAGTATCACTATGTGCGCACTGGCGATCTTGGCTTCTTGTACTTGAATGTAACGCCACAGATGCGTGAGACTGGCGTTCCGGAGGAGCCATATCTGTTTGTGCTGGGTCGTATGTCAGACACATTTGATGTCAATGGATTCACATACTTTTTGATTGATGTCGAGCAGACTGCCGAGGCGTCGCATGAGCACCTGATGAGCAGCGGCTGCGTTGTGTTCAAGACCAAGACTAACCAGGTGGTTGTGGCTGCCAGCTTGCGATTCAGTGATCCAGCCAAGTGCAACATGTTCAACGCTGCCGCATGCATCGTGCAGGGCATTCTCGAAGAACATCGCATCATGGTTGACGAGGTTGTGTTTATCCGTCGCGGCAGCGTTCCCAAGACTCGCGAGCAAGAGAAGAAGCGACAAAACATTGTCAACATGTACGAATCTGGTACACTGCCTATTGTTGCTCGTTTCCCGACATTTAAGGGAACTTCTCATTATTAAGTTCTCTTTCTTTTCTTCCTCTTTTTCTTCTTTTTATTCTTCTGTTCCTCTTTAATTTTTTTTGTTTTTAGTTATTAGTATTCTTATTAGCATTAGTAGTATTATTAGTAACCTTCTAAGCTATGTGTGTAAGGCGCTGTGATTGGTTGTGGCCAACAACGACTTCGATGCTGACCATTTTGAAGTACTCTCGCGAATTCAGCAGTTTTAAAAAAAAAAAATATATATAACGCAGATTCAAGCGGTGATGAAGTTTCCTGATCAGCGCGTGGCGACGACCGTGTTCACGCACGAGGACGTGTATGTATTCGACGTTTGCATGGCAGTAGGCACACTGGGTGTTCCTGGTGCTCAGATTGCCGCGTCTGCGTCTAATCACCAGATCAAACTGTATGACGCCGACCGTCTCACTCTTGTCAGTGTTCTGGGCAGCCATGGTGGCCAAATAACTCAAATCAAGAGTCGAATGCCGTTCAGTCAACAGCAACAGCAGCAGCAGCAGCAGCAGCAGTCAAATGGCGATGCACGAGTTGTAATGTCAAGTTCTGTAGATGGCACTGTCAAATTCTGGGATGTCCGGTCATCATCTGGTAAGCCAGAGATGGAGTTCAAGGCACCAAACAAGAAGCCGCTCTTGTGCTTTGATGTCAATACCGACGGACGATTTTTGGCGGCAGGTACGGAGCTGGTTGGCTCGGATTCTCGTATCTTGTTTTGGGATTTGCGAAACAACAACAAGCTTACCGCAGAGTTTGTCGAATCACACAGCGACGATATCACCACATTGCAGTTCCATCATTCAAATCCAATGGGGCTGTTGTCAGCTGGCACCGATGGATTCATTTGTGTTTACGACTTGGCAGCACAGCCAGATCCAAATGCCATGGACATGGATATTGATGCTGAAGCGACTCCGAGACGACCTGATGGCTTATTCAATGAGGACGAGGCGCCAATCACAGTAATCAATACAAACTCATCTGTGGCAAGGGCAGGGTTGTTTGGTCCAAATGATGAGTACATTTACTGCGGACACGATATGGAGACATTCTCGGTTTGGTCAGCAACCGAAGGCACACCCATCCGCGACTATGGTGATATCAAACAGCTGTCGCAGCAGCTTGGTGTACAGCTCAACTACCAAGTTGGCTGCCAGTATGACAGAGAAGCACAGCAGCTGTTTTTATTCGCTGGATCGAACACAGGCGACATTAACATTCTTGGAGTCGAACCGGATGGCTTGAGATTGCATCGCACATTGACTGGTATGCCTACAGTCAAGCCCATGGCTGCTCTCTCGACTGCAAGCGAGATTAATGGCTCAAAGTCCACTAATGGCGAAGAAGAGGGAGAAGAGGAGGAAGACTTTTCATCGGATGTCGTTCGTGGGTTTGAATGGAATCCTCGTACTGGCTCGCTAATTTCATGTAGCGAGAACTCACGGTTGGAGAGATGGTCAGAGGGTCAGCTGTCGCCATTTTCGTCCATTAAGCCCGCATCATCCATGGGCGGCAGCAGCGGTGGCAAATCATCGCGGTATTCACCGTATTCGCGCGGTACTCCAAAGAGCAAATCGCCTAAATGAGTTTTAAATCGAGAATAAAAGCAAGAACAAGAAAATATGAATGTGCAGAAAGGATCGAGATGAGAGATGCTACAAAACAGAGAAGTTGATAAATTTAAATGTAGTTGATGTTGACGCTGCCAGAGACTGCGGAGGCAGTGATGGAAGTGTCCTCCTCAGCAGTCAGCTCTGAGCCATCCGCAGCGCGGCGGCCAATGTTGAAGTGAGAAGACTTGGTCTTGAACGCAATGTCGCCAGTGCCAGAGACAGTGGTGCGGCCGGACATGGTGGCGGTGGTGAACTTGCTGACGCCATCGTGGACAACGGCGAGATCAATGTCACCGCTGACAGCGCCGATGGCAATGTTGTTCTTGGTCTTCTTGCCCTCGTCATCCTCGTCCTCGGACTTGGCGCTGCTCTGGAGCTCAACACGCACATCAACAGAGCCCTCAACGACGCCGATGCTGGCAGTATTGGCATTGGAGATGGATCCACCAATCTGGCCCTTGACGAGACCGATGCTTCCCTGGGTAGCACTCAGACGCAGGTTCTCAAAAGTAGACACAACAGCACCGAGGCTAACCTTGTTGAACTTGAGCGAGCTGAGCGGAGTGTGGTCAAGCTCACCAATGATGAAGCCAGCGTGAAGCTTTTCGTAGGTGTCAATGTCGCGAGGAATGGTGACCACGATGTTCGAGTAGGCGCAGCGCTTGTCGTCTTTTCTGCGCTGAGTGTCCAGGTGCAGAACATACTTGTGGCTGTTGATGTCATTGTCGCGCTCCTGGATGCCAGCGTCAACGGAAACATCGTCGAGGAGAGACTCGTCGTTGACGAAGAGCTCGTTCGTGACCGTCCAGACTGGCTCGGCATCATCGCGGTACTTGAAGGCAATGTCGGACTCAACGATGCCCTGGATGGTCAGGTTGAAGGACGCGGCACCGTCTGCAGCGCTGGCTGGGACCTTGAAGCTGTAGCCAGTGTTGCCAGTATATGGGATAGTGGCATCCTTGCAGTACTTGCCCTGGCCGATTTCGCCATCACGGAGTGGCTCCTTGGCGATGGCCATCAATGTGTTCGAGCTGTGCACGGCTGACTGTGGTACAATCTTGGTGGGGTCACCAGATGCCTCAGGAGAGCTTGGAGAGGATGGCTTGGATGGAGTGGATGGCTTGCCATGGTGGCCCTTGTGGCGGTGGCAGTAGTGACCCTTGAAGTACATACCAGCCAGGACAATGGCGCCAATGACGAGGACAGCCTTGCCAATGCGCTTGCCGCGGGACTGGCATTGGGTGTGGCGTTCAACGCGAACGGCACAGGCGGTGCAGTTGTGCTGCTCAGCACCATCTTCGACAGCGTGAGCGGTGTGAGCAAGGCCGCTCTCGATGTCGGTGTATGGATAGTCGTTCTTGGCAGACATTTATGTTCGTGTTTGTAGTGTGTAAGTATAAGTGAGTGTGTTTGTAGTGTGTGCGTGTGCGTGTGCGTGTGCGTGTGGTGAATGAGCTGTTGATACAGGCAGACACTGGCTTGGCGAGGTTGTCGAAGAAGACACTTGTTTCAATACTTTTATGCGCCAAAAGTCAGTGCCAAGACTTCACTTGGCAGCAAGCAAACAGCCAATCAGCGGCTCTGACCTGGGGCACTGTGAGTGTTGCAAGCGATGCATCCGTATTTTGACGCTTACAAAAGCATGTTTTTTTTTGTACGCAGCAGCGGCACCGTGCTGAAATTCTCCGGAGATGGATGAACTGGGGGCACATTTGCTCTTGGATCTGTCGTGATTGGTTACGACATGTTGGCGAACCTGTCAAATGTTGTCAGATGCTACTACATGCTGTTGGTGTTGTTTGCTGTGCAATCAAAGTTCTGGTTAGTGCACATACTGCACATATACAAATAAACAAATATTTTCTTGATTGTTTGCTTGCTTGCTTGATTTCTGTCAATGACTGATTCTACTCTCGAGTTTGCAACAGACGATCTGTACGAGACGCTGGGTGTAGCCGAGGACGCCAGTGCCGACGACATCAAGCGTGCATACCGCTTGTTAGCTCTTCGCCATCACCCGGATCGACTGCAGCAGCAAAAGCTCTCTGCTTCAGCACTTGCTGCGGCAACAAAGCGTTTCCAGGCCATTTCGTTTGCATACGCAATTCTGAGCGATGAGACCAAGCGTGCTCGATATGATCGCACGGGCAGTACTGCGGATCTCGATCTTGACTTGGATGCAATGAAATCGGGCAAGGAATGGGACGCGTACTTTGAAGAGCTGTGGAACGGTGTTGTTAGTGCGCAGACAATTGAGGAATTCTCGCGCAAGTACAAGGGTTCGGAGGAAGAGAGTCGCGATGTCGTTGAGGCGTACAAGAACAGCGGTGATGGATCGCTGACGACGATTATGGAGCACGTACCGTTGGCATCATCTCTGCCTCCATCTGACGACGAGGCTCGCTTTGTCGAGATTATCAATGGGGCTATTGCGCGTGGCGAAGTTGAAACGCTGTTAAAGTGGAAGGACTCGAGCTCGACAAAGGCTCAAAAGAAACGCAGGCGCGAAGCAGAGGCCGAGGCACTTCAAGCTGAGCTGTTGGCCAAAGAGCTTGGCTATGACAAGGTTCTGCGTGGCGAGATGTCAAAGAAGGACGCAGCCAAGCAGCGCGCAAAACAGCAGAAGCAGAAGAAGCAGAAGAAGAATGGCGGTCGCCGTGCTAAAGCAGATAGCGAAGATGAAGAAGAAGAAGAAGATGACGATGATTACGAGGATGACGACATGGAAGACTCGGATGCATATGTGGATGACGATGGTAACGATGACGAATTCTCTCAGCTGCGGACGCTGATCAAGCGGAAGCAGACAGCCCGCATGGATGCTCTCATGAATCGACTGGAAAACAAGTACGGCGCCAAGGGCAAACGCTCGGATGATCCGCCACCACCAACTGATGAAGAATTCGAAAAGATTCAAGCCAAGCTGTTTGGGAACAAGAAGAAAAGCACTCGCTAAGATAACCAAACCAACTACTCTGTAATTCATTTGATTTAAAGTGCCTTTTGTTTTAAAAGTAAAAGTAATAATAGTAATAGAAAAGGGAATCGTTAAATAGAAGGCAGTTTTAGAAGGTGGTTGCACCATAGCCAAAAGTGCTCTTAATTGGACCCCAGAAGAACTGGTGCCAGTTGCGCTCCGTGATTTCCTCCAGACCAACTGGGACGCCGTCCTGAACAAGCTTGAGAATGACAGACTCGCGGCTTTGAACCAGGTGGATATCGACATCGGAGTGGTGACCGGCTGGCCAAGAACTGGAGCGCCACTTGAGCTTCAAGCGGCTGCCTGGCTCGGCGCTGACCACGGTGCCTTGGATGTTGCCGTTGAAGAGCGAAAATGGGGCACCAGGCTGAGCATCGAAGATGACTGGGCTGCGAGTCCACGCGGACATGCGAGCCTTGTCTGCCAGAGCCAAGTACAAATCCTGGGCAGATGCCACGAATTCAATGTCCTGCTTCACCGTCACAGTGTTGATATCGGCTGAGGCTGATGGTGCTGGAGAGGAAGTTGCAGACTTCTTGGCCAGCGACTCGGCAACAGCAGCTGGAACTGAAGCGCCAACCTGGCTCACTGGAGTAGCTGAACGACTGCTGCCAATCTGAGTGGCGCTCTTCATGATTGTTACACCTGGCGTTCCTGGAGCGCTGCCGTTGGTGCTGCCTGGTGCTGGAGACCCGCCGAGCAAGCCTGAGGTGTGCTCAGCAATCAAATCGCCGCTGAACTTGATGAGCTTTGGGGTGAGAGCCTTACCAAGCTGCGTGCGAACGAGTTCCTTGATGGCTGCAGTTTCTCTGGAGGCGTTCTCGGAGCCAAACATGGTCACCTCAAACACGTAGTCGCTAGGATCTGTATCATGGGCAACCTCTGGAATGTTGATGGTGCCAGATGCAGTAACGACATCGGAAGCTTCATCCTCACTCTCGCCAGCTGCCTCCTTGGTGAAGGTGCCCTTCCAGTTGAGCTTGATAACGACATCGAAGATGGAGATGATCTTGCCCTTCCGCATGTTCAGGTCAACGTCGCCCTCCACACTGGTCAGGCTGGAGATCTCTGCCGCAATCTTGCCATCAGCGCTCGTCGTACTGGTGCCGACCAGTTCGCGCTCAAAGTAAGATCTCGCCCAAGGCAGACAGGACTTGTCAACCCAGTGCCAGTTGTTGATGTTCCTCCAGTTCTGTGACATGGCTGCACGTTAGCGTCTAGACAGGCTCGTTCTTGTTTTTTTTTTAATCAAGCTGGTCGGCAAGAGTGGTTTGGAGACGATCAAGTCGAGCAGAGCAGTGCCAGCGATAGGCTGAGAATATGACGTAAAAAAGAAA
>MU602671.1:14291-45818 GCA_025201865.1 Ramicandelaber brevisporus | reverse complement strand
CATTGGCCTTCATCCTGTGATATGCCTTGTATAGCTGCGCAATCTGTGGGAGCTTGCGAAGATCATCCTTGGACGGATCTCGACCGTGTTCGGCTCTAAAGCCAGTCTCAAACTCTTTCAGCTTTCGTCGTACTCGTTCATACTCGCTACTGCCTGGCAGAGCAGTCGTGGTGGTCATACTGCACCTGTTGTTATTAGCGTGCGTTTCCTTTTTGGTTTGTTTTTTTTGAGCGAGTTTGTTTGTTGTTCACTCTCTTCGAGGCTCGGCAGGCAAATCCAATGTCAATCAAAAAGCCTGCTGGAACTCTCGGTGGCCGGCCCGCATAAAAAAAAAGAAAAGAAAAGAAAAGAAAGAAAGAAAGCAAGAACGAAGAAAGCTCGTCGACCAACAACTTTCTCGAAAGCACCGTCTGCATCGACTTCCAGATTCTCTTTCATTTGCTTCCTCTGCGGCAGATCGGCATATATTATATATTTACATACAGACGGGCACAGTAAAACGCATCTTGTAGCGATGGGAGTGCTTGGTCGCCTGCGAGATGCAGTTCAGCAACGGCTTGAATGCATTTTTTATTTGCACGGTCGATTCTGCGCTGCAAACCGAGTGTCCATTTTGATTGTATCGTTGATCACATTTGCGACGCTGCTACTGCCTCCGCTATGGTCGTTCATCTATCAGCAGCAGCAGCATTACAGACAGCCAGACTCAGTGTCATCCAGCATGAGTTCATCAGTCAGCACGCGACTTTCCGAGTGGCGCTTTTACGACCGACTTGCTCGCTCAACTCACCGCAGCAACAACACAGTGCCTTCGCGGATGGTTGTATGGCAGGCACTTGAATTATCAGGCAACGATCCATTGAATGCAGCCACATGTATCCAGAATTCAGTGATTCCTCGATTGAGCGACATTTGTTTCCGGCCGACCGAGAAAGATGAGTGTTTTGTGCAGTCTCCTGTGCTGTCTTCATCGTCTCAGTATGGAGTCCCGTTACCCATGGATGAGATGGTTCGATTCGATGAGAAGCGCGGAGTATCGATTGTTAGACTGGCGTTTGCCCTTGAGGAGCGCTTCACGGATGATGACATTCTCGACCGGATGCGACATCGACATTTGATTGGTCGAATGTTTGATAGAGCACAGCATTTCTTCTCAACATCAGTGTTTGGATACCTGCTTGGAGCACGTCCAGTCCTATCCTCATCAGACGGTAGGATCACTAGGATATGGCGTGGTTTAATCGATGGTGCCATTTTACAATGTAACACGGACGTTAGCGGCCCCCAGATTGTGCTTGAATCGAAATCTCCTGATAATCAGCGCCATCCCGTGTTGAGATTGTTGGTTGAGGAGGGACGACGGATGTTTCCAATGGAGAGACTAATACTGTTTGGGTCAATGATTCTATTCCTACTATACTCATCCACCTATGTCAGAAAGTTAAATTTAGTTCGTACTAGATATGGATTGGCAATGTCTGGCGTGGCATCTCTTGTGGCCAGTCTCTTGATCACCTCTGCTGTAATGAATCTGCTTGGATCAACACTGTATCTTGTGCCATGGGAGGTTGTTCCATTCGCATTGTTTGCAGTATATCTTGAAAATATGCTGGCCATTGCACGAGCGGTGGTATCAACTCCATATGACTTGCCAGTTAGAGAGCGTATTGGAAGAGCCATGCAGTGGGTTGGACCTGGCATGGTTGTCTCTCTTTTGACTCATTTGTTTATTTTATCAAATGGCATTGTATTTGGATTGAGAGTCGTCAGAGAATTTTGCGCCGCAGCTTCCGTCGCATTCATTGTTGATTTTGTGGTGCAAATTACATTCTTTGTTACTCTATTGTCATTTGATGTTAGAAGATTAGAGATGATTGACTATGAACATCAGGCTATTCGCCAGCAACGCCGACAGTCTACCACTGAAACCGACACCGATGCAATGTATTCCGATCATCATCATCATCATCGTCATCATCAACACAGCGGTACACAGCAGCAGCAGGCCAGCAGCGAAGTTACACTCCATGAGTATCTTGTATCCGTTGTTCCACGTTCTTTAGGCGACATTGTATCTCGGATGCAAATATCTGAACATGAAACATTGACTGAGTACCTTTCGCGCATGACAGCACTTGTTCGTAGGTTCTTCCGTAAATTTAGGCTCCTCAGCACATCGACACTGATTGCATCTGTTATCATTGTGGCTGCAACATATGGTCCATCTCGACTGCCATCATCTGCAATGTATTTGTCTATCACAGCAACTGGCTCTCAACTTGGGTCAAACAGTGCAGTCAACCGTTCAGCAGTATCAGTCACATCAGCATCGGCAGCGGCATCATCATCATCATCATCATCATCATCATCATCATCATCAGCATCAGCAAATGATATCATCACAAGCTCTGCAAGTGCAGTGTGGAGACTACTGAATCCCTCAAGACAGCCACTCTTCCTTGAGGTTGCACCTCCAACAATTCTTACACTGCAACAAGCATCAACCGACAGTGTAGTCCATGTAGACTATGTGAGGCGAGTTCGGCCGTCTGAACACATGAGACGTATTGTATCAATGGTCACTCGGTCAGGCATTCATCCATTAGCATTCTTGGTCAGTGAACGCGTTATTACTCCAGAAGAAGTTGAACAGTCAAACTTACCACCACCATCACCACCATCCCAGCAGCAACAACAACAACAACAACAACAACAGCAGCAGCAGCAGCAGCAGAAACAACAGCAGCAGAAACAACAACAGCAACAAACTATTGTTCAACCAACACAGTTTAAATCAGCATCGCCCATTGTAGATTATATTCAGCGTACATGGAAGCTCCTATTGATTGGTATCCAATGGCTGATTGCGCCACTCACTTGGTCTCGCTACTTGACTGATGATGGTCCATCTCTAAAGACTCCATATCAGTACATGCTACTCATTCTAGAGCTTATTGGTGTGGTCGCGCTACAAACCACAGTGATTGCTCTGTTGCTTAAACAGCTGATTTCACTTGGAAGGCGCCTGTCGAACCCTGCATCAACAACCTATTCTCGGCTTCTCACATTTACTCATCTATCTTATCAAGTTGTATGCGTTGTAGTGTGGCGTTGGATTGTTGTTCATGTAAAAACATTCTTGGGTCTTGAACATGAGTTAGACGATGATGAACATAGACACCGATCAAACTCTACATCATCTCCATCTGCGGACAGCACATCCACTCAGCCCAAGCAGCAACTGAACATGAGTTAGACGATGATGAACATAGACACCGATCAAACTCTACATCATCTCCATCTGCGGACAGCACATCCACTCAGCCCAAGCAGCAACTGGCATCGACTGCATCCAGTGTTCGCGGCCGTGTTTCCAATTCTCTATTCCAAGCTGTTGACAAAATCCAAGCGCTCGCTCGCAAAACGCAGAATGAAGAACGTGCTGTGGCTGGCCGAACTCGTTTCCTTGACGGGTTACTCGATGGACCATCCTCTCATTCTCAACCAATCAGTCTCAATCGGCCACTTCCTGCCATGTCATCTACATCTACGGCTACAACTACAACAACCACTACAGCCACACTTACAGCCACACCTACTACAGCTACACCAGACATCACGCTGCCTCCTCCTTCTCCTCCCTCTCCTTCTCCCCCATCAACCACAGTTTCAAATGTGCCTCCGCCTCCTATGAGACAGCCTCGAGTCATGTTCTCCACTGTTCGACAAGGATCACCGAGCGACGTCATTGGACTGGGTTTACTTTCATCGCACTCATCTGAAGATGGTCCTCGGATAGTGGCAGTCAGACAGGATGCACGGATGGAGATTGTGTCGTCAACAGATGCAATCGCAGCACATATTTTGACACTGCGGAGATCGCGCCATTCAATTATCTCAGAGCGGCCGCTGACTAGAACAAGATCACGTACCAGTCTTCCAGGTCAGCAGTATAACAGCAGCGGTGGCATAAACCAGCATGGAAATAGTAATAGTCGGAGCGGATCAATGATTCGTACAGAGTTATCAATTCATTTAAGTGAGATGGATTCTGATTTACTTCGTGACTCGTTTACACCTCGTACATCGCTTGATCACATTTCCACAACAGCCAGTTTGACTGATTCCGACTCTGACCACGTATACATGTTGGCCTCCATTGTCAAAACTAGTCCATGTGGCAGATATGTTGCATGTGCCACAGATGATGGATGTGTTCGTATCCATGATTCACTGGATGAAAGCGACTCCCACATTGTTATTCAGCCACTCTCTCTTGCTCAGAGGCGAGGCTCTACAGTATCGTATTCATCATCTCATCAAAAGAGACAGTATCAACAACGTCAGCGACAGAGACAGCGCAGGCTCGCAGCCAATGGTAGAGCAGCTGCCAACAGCGCTGTCACAGCATTGTATGTTGGTCCAGTAAGGCGAGGCATGAGTAGCATTGACGTAGTTATTGTGGCGTATGCTGGTGGATTACTCCGTGTTTATGATATTGAACAGCGTGCCGATGCCATTCCCGAGGGGTTACTTCCCGAGCGTCCATTGGCTATGCTCACTAACTCTGAACAATTGCTGGATGATACGGCATCTTCCTGCAAGGCAACCATGATACATGTCTCTGGTCAATGGATATACTGTGGCACAGACGATGGCTCAGTGGTTGTGTTTGATTCATTCGAGACCTTTGAAGAGCAATATCTCTATGCAATGTTAACTCTGCAGCCAATGACAACAGCGAGCCCATCTCAGTCTCAGCCATTATTGTATCAAGATTCGATAACCGCAGCCAGTCGATCACGCATGGGGAGAGTAACTGCACTCTCGACAGCTACAGTTTGTGATGGGCAAACCATTGTTGCAGTTGGATGCAGTGACGGCGCGTTGAATCTGTATCGACACTCTGCCAATGTGAACACTGATGGATATGGCATTGATACTGTTTTACACCCGATTTGTCAGCTAAGAGACAGTGGTGCCAATCAGCAATACCACTCCACTTCTGTTGCGCTACATCGCCCGCCAGCTCTGTTACAAAACACACCTGCTTCTGATGTGTTTGAATGGCCGCCAAAGATGGCTCCATCTGTGGACGAACAAGACAGCGGATACTCATTTGGCTCAGAATCAAGTCCTGACAACTCATCTGCGACGACTCAGCGTGATAGTGACGATGGATATTTATATGGCATCCTTGGAACTCGCATCGGAGACATTCATCTTGTACCATACTCTCGACCATCCGGTCTCCCGTCAGTTCTTGTCACAGTTGTCACCGATGAGGAGACTGTGTATATCTGGAAAGTGGATTGTGATACTAATTCAGCACAGCTCATGAATGCTATTAGACAGCCAGGCTGCGTCGCATTCACTGTGTCCCCTCACATTGCTTCAATTAATGACAAAGGAAGGAGCATGTATATGTGTGGAATGAGAAGACGCGATCCTGCAACCAAGGCTGCGCTTCCAGGCAGCGTCATCAGAGATATTCAGTCTAATAATGGTGGGTGTGATTGGGAGGTTTGGTGTGTTGATCTCACTCAATGCATTGCATCAGCCATTACAAACAGCTCAAAGCCATCCAAGCTCGCTCCCTCGCGCTCAAGCCGTATGCTAGCCTCCGATGCATCCTCTCGCAAGAGCACACAGCAGTCGGCATCTGAGCCAGTATCTGATGTCGATGTGATTACATTAGAGCTACGTACACCCGAGAACATGCTTGGTCTAAAAGACATGGATGCATTTGCCGCCAGTGGAATGACTTGGGTTGAATGGATGACATCATGTGCCAAGGCTCGTGCTCGCGAACTTCGCAATCGAAAGAAGAACAGAAAACGAAAAGCTGCCGCCGCCGCCGCTGCTGCTGCTGCCGCCACTGCTTCTACTACTGCTACTACCGCTGCTTCATCTGGAAAGTCGCCAACTAAATCAAGTAAGACAAGTCCTGTCGGAGAAGGCAATTCATCAACGCTATCCAAATCATCTTCGTTCAGCAGTCTTCTCCGCCAGCGCTCATCAGGCTCGGCAAAGTCAGCCGTGCCCAATGGCCTGTCTCCTCTCTCAAAGGTGCCGCCTCAGCGTCCATTGGATGACAGCGATGATGATGATGATGAATCCAGTGAAGATGGTCACAACCAAAATGCCTTCGACAGCACAGCTGGGTTCGACACGGACTTTAGCACTGACGATGATGGTGGATTCGCTATTCAGCATAATGACCTGGCTGGTGCAAGCTCGATTGTTCGCCATCTCCAGTTCTGTGCCTCGGATGCTCCATTTGAATGCGATGAATCTGGCCATCTTCGCAAGTTGTCGACTCCAACCAAAATGCAGCCATCATCTGCCGAGCGATGCGCAACCTGGCTCGCCTTTGCCTGTGACTCTACAGTAGGCATAGTGACAGCCTTTAAATGAATGAATACAGCTCTTATATCTTCTTTAAACCAAACCAAGCAAACCAAACCAAGGAAATAATAGTAGCTTATCCCGAGTACACCGACGGAGGGATCAAACTTCGGTGTCTTCGGTCAGTAGCGTGACTCTGCATGCAGACGTGAGAAACGCGAACGCACACTGCGCGAGTTGAAAAGCAGCAGCTCATCTGGCCACAGCTTTCTTTCATTCTCTCTCTCTCGTGTGTATGTCTGCTCCTTCGATAATAATGCGTCTACCTGCAACTACTGCTACAACAACAACTACCACAACAACAGAACAACAACAGCAACAACAACAGCAACAGCAACATAGTCAATCCAATATGGGCCGTCTTGAGGGAAGAGTTGCCATTGTCACTGGTGCCGCGAACGGCATTGGACTGCAAACCGCGCTGTTGTTTGCCAAGGAAGGCGCCAAAGTCGTGTTTGCCGACCTGAACGCCGCTGGCGCTCAAGAAGCTGCCCAGCGTGCCTGCGCCGATTACCCTGTTGCCGCGGGCGATGCTACGCCGCGTGCTATTGCTTTTGCTGTCGACGTGTCGAAGGAGGACCAGGTCAAAGCGATGGTGGACAAGACCATGGCTACATATGGCCGTCTGGATGTGGGCTTCAACAATGCTGGCATCATGCATCCACTCGACGACGACGCTGTCAACACGGAGGAGAACGTCTGGGATAAGACGATGGCTATCAATGTCAAGGGCGTGTGGTATGGATGCAAGCACCAGATCCTGGCCATGCGCAAGTCTCCAAAGGGTCCCAAGTCCATCATCAACACTGCCAGCTTTGTGGCGCTGCTTGGAGCTGCTACCCCGCAGCTTGCCTACACCGCCTCCAAGGGTGCGGTGCTTTCGATGACGCGAGAGCTGGCTGTGATTCATGCTCGCGAAGGCATTCGCTTCAACGCGCTTTGTCCAGGTCCGATCCGCACTCCGCT
This sequence comes from Ramicandelaber brevisporus, assembly GCA_025201865.1. Taxonomy (NCBI): domain Eukaryota; kingdom Fungi; phylum Kickxellomycota; order Ramicandelaberales; family Ramicandelaberaceae; genus Ramicandelaber; species Ramicandelaber brevisporus. The sequence continues at coordinate 38,444 of MU602671.1, read as the reverse complement.
TTTGATGGACTTCCTCGACACTCCGGATAAGAAGGAGCGCCGCCTCGTGCACGTGCCGATGGGTCGCTTCGGCGAGGCTATTGAGCAGGCCAAGGCTGCTCTGTTCCTGGCCAGCGACGACAGTACCTTTGTCACCGGCACCGACTTCATGGTGGACGGCGGTGTCACCGCTGCGTATGTGACTCCGCTTGGCGATGCCCAGCTTCCGCCGCCAACTGGTCTCTAAACTTTATCAGCTAAACAACAATGCGTGTGTATGCGCCATCATTGCCCAATTAAGAACTCTCATCGATCGATCTCCCGAGAACGAGTCCCTTTTGTTAGTTTGTATCGGCGACCAACACCGATGCGGTGCACATTTTGCATTCCCAAGAGCCCCTTGCTGCGTGAGTATGTTGCAAACTTGTTGCACGCTTGCCTCGAACACTGTTTCTCTGCCGCATCTTTCACCCTCTTTCACCCTCTTTCCTTCGTTCTCTTTTCTAACCGGCCTCGTTTCTTGGAATGCTCATACAAAAGTTCAACGTGTCTACAGCAGCAGCAACAGCAGCAGCTTGGGTTGTGTTTGCAGCGGTTTCTACCGTGGCTGTTGGTGCTGTCCCAGCTGAGATGACACAGCGTCACGGCTCAACCATTCGCGCTCGATATGCTGGCGACGCTGTCCAATCGACGCCTATCGAAGCAGTAATGGACCCGCAGCAATCTGCACAGGTCGACGCCGTCAAGCTCACCGCAGCCATTGCTCTCGTTCTTCTCGGCGGCTTGCTGGCTGGCCTGACGCTCGGTCTCATGTCCCTCGACGAGACCAACCTGCAGATTCTTCTCGCTTCGGGTACTCCACAGCAGAAGCGCCACGCCGCCCGTATCCTGCCTATTCGCCGCACCGGCCACCTGCTTCTCGTTGTGCTTCTTCTGGCCAACACGCTGGTCAACGAGACTCTGCCTATTCTCTTTGATTCGATCATGGGTGGCCATGGTGGAGGTCTGAGCGCCGTTTTGGCTTCTACTGCCCTGGTCGTCATCTTTGGCGAGATCCTGCCCCAAGCTATCTGTGCTCGCCATGGACTGGCGGTCGGTGCCTTCTTTGCATGGCCCGTTCGTGCCCTCGTGTGGCTGCTGTATCCAATTGCTGCACCAATCGCCTGGCTGCTAGACACGCTGTTGGGGGCCAGTCATGGCACTCTGTATCGTCGTCATGAATTGCGCGAGTTGGTGACACTTTTGGATGAGCAGCATGGCGGCAGCTTGACTCGCGATGAGGCGACGATTGTGCGTGGTGCTCTTGGACTCGCTGAACGACCAGCCCGCATGGCCATGACGGCCCTGGAGGATGTGCAGATGCTTGATGCAGACGCAGTCCTTGATCACGCTGCATTGGTCCGCATTGTCGATGCTGGCCACTCTCGCCTCCCGGTGCATGCTCCGGGTCGCCGTGACCGAATCGTAGGCGTTCTCCTGGTTAAGACGCTCATCTTGGTAAATCCAGCGGAGACTGCGCGTGTTCGCGACCTTCCTCTGCTGCGCATTCCTCGTATTCCAGCCGGCATGTCGATGTTTGATCTCCTCAACATCTTTCAAGAGGGCGGAAGCCACATGGCCGTTGTTGTTGATGATGACCAATGCGTGTCTGGCGTGACTGGCTCGGACACCGACTCTGACGACTCCACCGAGGTTGTGCCAGATGAAGCCACAGCCCTGCTGCGTGCTAGCATCGAGCTGGATAATGCGCCACCAGTTGGTATCATCACTTTGGAAGACATCATTGAGGAGTTGATCCAAGAGGAAATTGTCGACGAGACGGATGTGTTTGTCGACATCCATCAGCGTCTGCGTGTTCCTCGTCCTCACCAGCTTCTTAGCACATTGCTGGCAGCTAGGAGTACAAACTCAATGGCGGTATCTGGGACCATTATTGGCGACAATACTCGCGCAGCAACGGCTGAAGCAGTGGCGACTCTTGCTGCTGCTGCCGCTGCCGCTGCTGCCGTTTCCGCTGTCCAATCCGTTGCTCCTGATGCTCAAACACATTCATCAACACCCATTGCACCGTCAATCGTGATCACCTCTTCGTCGCCTAAACCGCAGCTGCATCGCACAAACTCAACGCAACCTCGTCTCCATCATCCGTCTCGCCAACCTTCCACGCAACTCATCCAGAACCAGCTACACCATCAGCAGCATCAACACACATCCGAGGCGCCAACTCCAATCCCTGAGCCAGCCTCCGCCGATGACATCTCTGCTTATGATGCCACCCAGAACGGCCAGGGTGATTCTTCCAATCTCTCCGTAGTTCCTCTATCTATCAACAATGATACGTCGGCTCCCACTGTGTCGCCATTTGGTCGAAAACGACTGGCCAGTAGTTCTAGCCTAACAAATCGACTGAGCGATTATCAGGGATCTGTATCGGCACGTAAAAAGCGCGAATTTGTAGATATCTCATCAGCTGTCTCTGTTCCATCTTCACCCCATCTCCATTCAACCAAATCTAGCGACTCATTAAATTAAACTCAATCAAACAATATTACACTCTATTCTCATTATTGTCATCTCATTCACTCATCTCCCAGTTATCAACAGTAATTCATTTCATTTCATTTCATTTCATTTCAGTTCAATCTTTTTTTTATTCTGCTCCAATCTCCTGTCAGTTGTCAACCCAGCTTGAAAAGGAGAAGAGGAAAGTACCTAAACTCGCCACTTGTCAACATATTGGTCTTATCTTGCGACGGACTGTTTGAGAGTATAACCATCGCAGTAGACATCGGTTTCAGTTCCATGTCTCTCTCTCTTTCTTTTTCGCCACTTTGTCAGAATTTTTTCCTTGTAATTGCTCGCAATCGAGAACAACCACAAAGCACACCGACACCGACACCGACACCGTTCGCAACCAGCTTCATACGTCGAGATTGGCTAGCTTCTTTGTATGAAGTTCGAACGCTCGCTCCAGCTCAATAGCGTTCCGGACTGGTCCGGGTATTACCTCGCGTACTCCAACCTCAAGAAGCTTATCTACAAGCTCGAGCGCACGGTTGTAACTGCTCCACAACAACAGCAACAGCAGCAGCTTGGCCGCCGCAGGTCCAAACGCGACAGAGTTTCCGGAGTTTCAGTTGCGGAAGATGACCAGCTTGCGGTGCCAGCTCCGCGCATCACTGCGTCTACAGCTGTGTCGCGCGCTCACACCGTCGACTCGCTCTCCACCACCGCTGCCACGCCAGCTGGAGCCATATCTGGCATCTCCATGGTGTCATCTATGATCGTTCCGGTTGATGACGTAACAACCGCTGCGGAGTATGCTCGCCAGCGGGTCGAGCTCCATGATACGCTCGAGGAACTCGCCAAGCAATGCGCTGAATATGACGCTGACTCGCCTCAAGCACTTGCCAACGACGAGTTCCTGCCTGTCCTTGAGAAGGAGCTTGCGCGAGTTGCGACTTTCTACGCTAGTACCGAGGGCCACGTGGTAGAGCAAGCTGCAAGTCTCATTGGGAACATCCAAAAATGGCTGGATCGGCGCTTTGGTGGTGATGGTCAGCAACAGCAGCAGCAGCAGCAGCAGCGTGTGCAACTCGAGACCACTTGCATTGAGATTGACGAGGCAGAGACTGTGGCTGACGATGTTGGCGCCGCCTGGTTTCAACCATCTCCGCGCCTCGGAGCCAGAGTTGCAACAAGCATCAGATCTCCAGTATCTGGCACATTTGGCCGTCTCGCTACTGTCAATGAAGCCAGCAATGGCAACGAGCATCGTGGTGTGGCTGTCACTGAGGAGAATGATGGTGACGACGATGACGATGACGATGATGATGCTGCTATGAAACCGCTTTTAGCTGGTACTGGTCTGCATCGTCGTGCCACGCATCCAACCATTACAGCGGTGCATGATGATGGTCCTCCATCGATCCACATTCAGCCACCTCGTTCGCGTCGCGGCAGCGATGCATCCTCGTCGTCAGGCTCATCCTCTGGCAGCGATCTCATTCGACGTGATACTGATGCTGATGTTGACCTTCTGCGCCGTGCATCCATGCCCCCGCTGCCGCTTCATGACACGACGGAGTCGCATTTATCAGTTCCACGCGCCTATCGCCGCGGCCGCACTCGCAGTACTGGAGTCCGGCTGATTGAACGAGTTGAGCAGCTGTACTTTGTTGTCAGCGATCTGATCTCATTTGCCGAGCTCAATACCACTGGGTTCCGCAAGATTGTCAAAAAGTACGACAAGGTCACTGGAAACTCACTGACGCCCTCGTTCCTTGGTCAAGTCTTGTCGCGCATTTACATGACGCGTGCTCAAGCGCGCAATCGACTCCACGGTGCCGCCCAGTCACTTGAGAATGCATACGTAGCTCTAGCTGCCGCATTGAACAACGTCTCGCGTGCCGATGCACTGTCAGCCTTGCGCTCTCGCTTGCATGCACAGGTTGTACTCGAGCGCACCACTATCTGGCGTGATATGATTGGGCAGGAGCGCGAGCGCACTGGCGCCGAGCTGTTGGCTCTTCCTTCTGCCGTTGAGCAGGCTGCACAAGTGCATCTGGCGGCTGTGGATGAACAGCTGGAAGCCGAGCTTGTTTGTGGCGGTGTGCGCCGAACTCTTCGCAAGCTGTCCAAATACGCCAATCAAGCTGCAATGGTGGCTGTGTGTACTGCGATATTTGCCGTCGTCCAGCGCATTCCAATGTTTGAAAGCGCTGAGCAGCAGAACTGCTTTGCTCTTCTTGTGTATGCGTCCCTTCTGTGGGGCACCGAGGCTCTGCCTTTGTTCGTAACTGCACTGTTTGTGCCCATGCTGGTGGTCATGCTGCGTGTTCTGCGTGCTCCAGTGGCTTCGCATAATCCTCACGATCCACCGTTGTTTCGTCGTATGGAGGCGCCTGAGGCTTCGAAGCTCATCTTTTCATCAATGTTCTCTTCTGTTATAGTGCTACTTCTCGGTGGGTTCACTCTCGCTGCTGCTCTTTCCAAGCACAATGTTGCTCGTACGTTGGCTGCTGTTGTCCTCTCCAAGGCTGGCACCAAGCCAAGCACCGTCCTTTTGGCCAACATGCTCGTTGCGACGTTTGCTAGCATGTGGATCTCCAATGTCGCCGCACCTGTACTTTGCTTCTCTCTCATCCAGCCCATTTTGCGCACTCTCCCGCCTGGCCATCCATTCGGGCCATGTCTGATATTGGGAATTGCTCTGGCCTCTAACATTGGAGGCATGACGTCACCAATCAGCTCTCCGCAGAATATCATCGCCATCGCCAACATGGACCCAGCTCCGTCGTGGCTACAGTGGTTCATTGTGGCTCTTCCTGTGTCTGCCGTGTGTGACGTCGTCGTGTGGGCATTGCTGCTCGCTGTTTACCAGCCTGAAAAGCCAACAACTGCCGACACTATTCATGCAACTGATACCTCAAGCAACAATGGCATTATAACTCCAGGTAGTCCAAATTCATCAGCGCAGTCAGCAGCAGAGAGCGAGTCTGAGACGCACGACGATATTTCTCCATTGCCATCAACGTCGGCCGCGGTTGCTGTTCCAAGCGCATCCGCCATCCCCTTGAACCACCCGGCTCGCTTCAAGCTGGACACTCGCTTCAATTCGAAGCAAATGTACGTGACTGGTGTTACTTTGCTGACTATTGCGCTGTGGTGTGTGGGCTCTCGTCTTGCTCCAGTCGTTGGTGACATGGGAGTGATCGCAATTGTTCCAATGCTATTCTTCTTTGGTCCTGGCATCTTGACCAAGGAGGATTTCAACGGGTTCCTGTGGACTGTTGTTATCTTGGCAATGGGTGGCACTGCTCTCGGCAAAGCTGTTGAATCAAGCGGACTGCTGTTTACACTGGCCAGTCATATGAAGGCGCTTGTTGCTGGAATGACAATATGGCAGGTGACGGCTCTGTTCAGCGGATTGGTGCTCGTCGTTGCCACGTTCATTTCACATACTGTAGCTGCAATGATTGTATTGCCGATTGTTGCTCAGGTTGGCACAAAAATCATTTCATTGCAGTCAATTGATGCTGCCGTTGCTGCAGCATCAGTTGGCGACCAAGCCATGTTCCAAGCCGTCCCGGTTCAGCCATCGTGGGCTATGATGGTGCCACCTCCTCATGGTCATGCAAACATGCTTGTGATGACATGTGCGCTAATGTGCTCCGGTGCAATGGGCCTACCAGTGTCTGGATTCCCTAACATGAATGCAATCATGCTGGAGAATGAACTTGGTATTCCTTACTTGACAACATTTGACTTTATCAAGGCCGGCATTCCCGCCAGTGTCCTTGCTTATGGTACAATCGTCACTCTTGGATACTGGATCTCTGCTTTTATTGGCTTCTAGGTGATTACACTTTGTCACTCATACTCTCTACTCTCTCTACTCTATTCTCACTTTTTAACCTGCTGTTTTATACCACGTGTTTTCATTGACAGATGTATCCACCGCCGTCATCAGCAGGCGTGGTGGCAAACAACAGCAACAGCAACAACAGCAACAGCAACAACAGCAATAGCAAGAGCAGCAGCAAGAGCCCACGCTTTGAGGTGGGCGGCAGTGGCATCGGAGGCGACGGTGCTGCCACCAGCACAGTTAGATCCCCGCTTCTCAACAGCAATCATCTACACGCTGAAGATGAACAGCTGCCATCAGGAAGCGGTGGCAGTGGTAGTGGTGCTGATGGTGCGGGTGCTGAGATGAGTGTCGACTCACCTTTACACCGTCCACACGCTGGAGGAATACTGGCGGCATCAGAGTCATTGGGCCGTGCAGGCCATAAATATACAGGCATTCCAACTCATCGCACCCGCAGTGCACCAGCTATCAGCGATGATGCCGAGCCAGATGGCCGATACATTGACTACGATACAATCCATATCGCGCAGTTGCCAAGCATTGAGTCGATGGCAGATGCTGCTGCCTCTTCTGTGGATGACATGGATGATTCTCACCATTCTGCATTAATGTCACATGTTACCCATAGTACATCCCATGCATCTCATACACCCCATACATCTCACTCAGTGTCTGCAGGCGATGCTGTGGAAGAAGGCGATGACTATGATGGAGATGTCGAAACTGTCAGAAGAACAAGAATGGCGAGACAGCGCACAATTACATTCCGCGGACTTGGTGCTGCATTGGGTGCAAAGCTAAATGACTTGGGAGAATCCATCACTCAGACTGCTGCACGAATTAGAAGATCAAGTGGAAACCTGCGCAGTTTACTTCATTTGCCGGGCACATCTCAGCATCAACATCAGCACCAGCAGGCGCGAGTTAGGCGGAGAAGACTGGTTCAATCAGTGTTTGTGCCTTTGCCTCAAGGGCCGCTGGCCATTAGACTGGCAGCTGCAATGGGCATTGACAACATCAGCAATGCACGTGATGCCATTCAGTTAAGGCGGCGCCTCGGTGTGCAAACTGACGCCTATACGTCACACCAGCCATTTGGATTGCAGCAAACCCAGGATCTGGATTGGCTTGCATCAATATCAGAAACTGCACTGTCGTCTCGCTTTCACACTCATGATCACCAGCCTCCATTATCTATTTACTCATTTCTGGATATAGTAGATGGCGTCCAGAGGGCTATTGAAGGCAGACGTAGCAAGTCTAATCCCAATCAATGGAGGCGCGAACCTCAGTTGCCAACTCGCATTAGTGCTGGTTCATCTGGCAGTTATTTTTGCAGAAACTCCAATGGTAAGATCCTGGCAGTATTCAAGCCAAAGAATGAAGAGCCTTACGGACAATTTAATCCTAAGTTGCTTAAATGGATCCATCGCAATCTGTTTCCGTGCTTCTTTGGGCGTAGCTGCTTAATCCCAAACACTGGATATGTGTCTGAAGCTGCCGCATCGCATTTAGATAAACGCCTTGGATTTGACATGGTTCCTCGCACTGAGGTTGTGGCATTAAGTGCCTCTTCATTCAACTATCCGGCTAGAATGCGACGATTGGTTCAAACTGGAAGAAGACTTGCGCTTCCTGAGAAACCAGGCAGTTTCCAGCGGTTTCTCCATGGATTTGTTGATGCCAATGTGTTCCTTGCTGCAAACCCATGGCCTGACACGGATGATCGACTGGATGATGAACACAGCGAGCATGGCAATCCGCAGCAGTTTAAATGGACAAAGACTTTGCGCAGTCAATTTATAGAGCTTGTACAGCGGATGGTGTGTCTTGATTTTTTGATGCGCAATACCGACCGATCTCTGAACAATTGGATGGTTCGCTATTGTCCAGGTCCCTGCTCATTAGAAAACCCTGCAACAGATACAACCACCAGCAGCACCGGTAGCGAGGTAGGGTCTGATGATGATGACGATGACTCTAACGATGAGTATGGTGACCATGATGCAGTCGATATATCATCATTTGGTCATTCCGTGGATCCACGGCGCATGTCGACCGCAGCGCTCCTCCATGATAACAACGCGAATCCCATTTCAGCTCGATTAAACGGTAACAGCAACAACAACAACAGAAACATCAACACCGCCAGCATCTCTGAACACTACGACGACTCTAATGACCCTGTATTGGCCAAGCCCCATTTGCATCTCTGCTGCATCGACAACGGTTTGGCGTTCCCATACAAACACCCTGACAGTTTCCGATCATACCCTTATGGCTGGCTCTCGCTGCCACCATCTCTCATTCGGCAGCCATTCACCAAGGCCATTCGTGCTCATGTACTGCCGTTGCTGACATCAACTGCATGGTGGGCTGCTCTGGAGCACGACCTGCGCGATGTATTCAATGTTGACAAGGATTTTAACGACGGCATGTTTGAAAAGCAAATGTCAGTCATCAAAGGCCAAGGCTGGAATCTGGTGCAAAGTTTGATGGGTGGCTACAGACGACATCAATATCAACACCAAGAGCAGGCGCACATCAGCATCGACATTGAGCATCTCGAAGAGGCTGGCGAAGGTCCAGTGGAACTGTGCGAGCGGCCGCCAGTGCTAGTCAATGAAGTCGAAGTTCCTCGCGTCAGTTTGGGTGGTATGTCGAGCACTGCTTCGCTTGGTCAGCTCCTCGATCCACGTCCCACCCGTCGTCAAAGCGCATTGTTTGGTGACGACCAAGCCGACACCCATGAGCCGTACCACCCACACACCGGTAAACGTCGACTCAGCATTGCAGATCGAATGCGCAGCGGCAGCGTGAGTGCCTATGATCAAACCACATTCACACCAGGCTATGCCGAGCAAACAGACACGGGTGACGACATTCTTCTGGCCGAGCACCTTGTTGAAGCTGAATCCAGCCCTTACTTCTCATGCTGGTAGAAGCCACTCAAATAACGTTTACTTTTTTAAAGCATGCATAACACTTACTCACTTAATCGATTAATCATTTAGTCACTCAATCTTTACTGCTTTGCTTCTTTGCTTCTTTGCCCACGCAAGTACATCTCCATAATCACGCTCGTTGCACGCAGCTGCCAAGCTGATGCCCTCCACAGCCTGGTTAACCTTCATTGAAATCTTGGATGTGTCTTTCTCGGCAAAGAAGTCTTCAAATGCACTAGCCATTGCACGCGAGCTGAAGCAGTTGCCGACGTACTCAATCACAAATGCCCAATAGATGGCCGAGCCTTCAAAGCGAGCCGCCAAATCGTCATAACTCTCGCAGAAGAATCGCCAAAACAGCTGTCGGCGATCGGCAGATGCGCTCTGGAGGAAGCCAATCCATGCTGTAATAATATTGTTGCTGCGCACATAGCCGGGGTCGAGAGAGAGCTTGAGAATCTTCTCCATCGTCTCCGGAGTGCCTGAGTAGCTCAATGCTCTGAGTGCCGAGTTCTGCATCTCGGGAGGTTGGGTGTGATCTGTGAGTACATTGTAGATGACATCCCACGCCTTTAGTGTCACTGAAGGGTTGTTTGCAGAGTGCTTCATAACTGCGGAGAACACTGCCTGTCGGAGCGGCGCTGGGAGAGCTGTGTTGCGATCATCTGTATTCTTGGCCGCTGCATATTTCTGGAAACGACGATGAGCTTCAGCCAAAGCAGACGGGTAGCCGGCCATAGTAGTCTGGGCAACGGCCAGTTCACGTACCAGGCCAATGTCAGTGCCTTCCCCATCTTGTACCGTCCATCCGATTTCATCAAGAACTGAGCCAAACAAACGAGCAGCGAGACCATTTAGTGCAGTCAGTACAGTGCCATTGTCATCAGTGCCTGATTGGTCCGACTCCGCGAATGACAAGAGTAGAGTTTGCAGATTATGCGCAATGCATTGAAGAACAGCAAAGGAGCGCTCGCTCTCAAATGCAGCTAGAAGAGACAGATACTCACTAATGCGCATCACACCAGCACGTGCTAGCTCGAAAGTATCGCTAACAATGCCTAGTCGATCAGACGCACTTGAGAGAGAGCCATTACGGATAGCCAAAGAAAGACATTTAAGCTGACTGGGTGTGTATTGTGTACGATAGAAGCCAACACCGCCAGCATTCACCTTGTAGAGTGGACAATCAGCCGGGAAAGCGACGCGCATCTCACTGCCATCTAGCACCAGCTTCTTGACTGTCTTGGATCCATCTTTGGCCGTGATCAGCAGCTCAATCGGAATGTAATAGAGTGTGCAAGCGTGCTCATCGGATGCGCTATAATCATTGGCCAGGAATGGACGCTGGCGTAACACAAGAGTACGTTGATTATTTGAGTCAGTTTCCTCATGGACGCTCACAAGCGGATATCCCATTGTGTGATACCAGTCTTGCGCAATTCGCACCACATCTACACCGCTGACCGTCGACAGAGCATCCCACAGCTGCTGGTCAGTTGCTGTGCTCCATTCGTGGTCACGCAAAAACTTGGACACTCCCTTGAAGAACACATCTCGCCCCAAATGAGCAGCCAGCATGCGGATAATACTCGCGCCTTTGCCATAGCTGAGCGCATCAAATATTTCATCGGCGGCCATTGCTGATGGTATTTCTACATACACTGGATGTGACGACTTTTTGGAATCCAGCACGAGCGCCTCGGCAGTGTGGTCGTTGTAGAATACAGGCCACACATCCCAGTCGGGGAACAGCGCGCTGAGACAGTCAACGGCAGCCCATGTGGCAAATGATTCGTTCAAAGCCAAGCTCGACCACCATTCGAGCGTCACCAAGTCTCCAAAGAACATGTGTGCCGTTTCATGAGCAACAACCTCGGCAATCTTCATGCGGTACAGCAAAGATGTAGTCGAATCATCAACAAGCAGGACGATGCTGCGGTAGGTGCAGCAGCCGAAGCCCTCCATACCAGAGAGAGTTAGATCCGGCGCAGCCACATGCGAGATGGTCTTGCACGGGAATGGCATCCCAAGCAGCATGGAGTAATGGTCAATCGCTTTGACAGCAACGTCCAATGCAAAGCGGCCCTGCTCCTTGAGACCTAGCGTCGTATACACTCTCACACAGATTGGATCTGGATTGAGCTGGGACGGCGGTGTGGACGCCTCTAAATACTCGAGCTCGCCAATGACCCACACAATATGATAGGTTGACAGCGGCGGAGTGCGGGCGAACTCGATCTCTACCGCGTCTGGCAAGTTCTCGACGTTCTCGTTGATGCTGGCTGGGTGTGTGTTAGACACTGCAGCTAATCCTGATGGAACGACAAGCGTTAGCTCAAACGTGGCCTTGATATCCGGCTGATCCCAGCATGGAAACGCTCGTCGCGCGCCAGCAACCTGGAATTGAGTCATCGCCACCATCGACACCCCACCTTCGCTATTCATGTACTCGCTGTGATAGAAACCAGTCAATTCGGAACTAATCTCGCCAAGATATGTGGCGGAGAGCATCGCCGTTGTATCAGCGCTGAGTTCACCGTCATCCGGCACGACGATGGTTGCGACTTGCTCGGCCTCGTCGTACGCAATGCTATCAACGTCGATATCCACCTCAATTGGAGCTTCGCCATTCCTGACAGAGTACGTCAAGGTGGCGTTCAGAAACTGCAGATTGACGGCGTTGAAGCGAATCTCTCGACTAGCCTCGTTTACGCGGAGCGAGATGAGTATCTGTCCGACAAAGGCGGATTCAGGGAGAGACGGCACTACTCTGAGCGCGTAGTGGACAGGAGTGATGCTCGTTGGGAGCACAACGCGAGCTGGCTGAGCTACAGTGGCAGATGGTGTTGACATTGCTGGCTGATTAAAGAGAGATGTTGTTTGGGGTTGTTGTGCGAGTGCAGGGTTGTATGGATGGATTTGGGGAGATGACTGGTACCCGCATACTCACACAAACCCACTGTACTGTTAGCCCATTTGTTCCCAGTGTCACTGAATACATGCTCTTTAAACACATAAACTGAATGGTACATAATATCTCGTTGGTTTTTAGTTGTCGTAGAACAGTAGCAGCACTTCCTCCAAGTCCCGCTCGAAAGCATTCCTCAGTTGATATCGATGAGCTTGGCGAGGCACATTGTGTGCTGAACTCTGCGCGCGGTGCACTTCCACACTTTGGCGGCTGGATTGCTGGTCTGCCTGAGCAAACTTGGATGCTGCTGGTATCTTGTTGGCACTTGCTGGTTCGTTCTTCTGCGGCGAGGGGGTCATTTTCTTTTTTTTATGGAATGTTTCAGAATGCAACAGAGGCTGAGTTCGTCAAACAGGCATGCAGGCAGGCAGGCAAGCAGGCAGGCAGGACATCAATCAGCATCGATCGTGAGAGAGTGATGAATGGTGTTCAGGTGATTTGCAAACTTGGTCGCATTCATCCTCCCAGTTCATCTTGCACGTCGTCGATTACTTCACTGGGCTCTCCCACTCTATTTGATTACCATATTCTTCAATCACGTTGACTGGCGCCAGAGTGGTTTGACTTGCTTGCGCGGTTTGCTTGCAAACAAACAAACACGCAAACAAGCAAAGAGACGCGTCAAATAAGAAGAAAAAAGAAGACGAAGAATAGACCACACACTTCACAAACAAAAAGAGCACAACCTGCGATTAATAGTTGAGCTTTCTAGCGCAAGGTCGTACTCGTAATTGTCCCCCCCCTCCATATTGCCATCGTCCTATCGTCCACCACTTTTCCTGCATTGTCGTAGTCTTCACCTCTGCCGCCCGCTCGTGTTTTCTCCTTTGTCGCTTTCACACTCTCCTTGTAATTAATTGTTTTTTTAACTGGAAGGGTAGGTACATTGAGTGCCAGTGCCGACTCTGACTGTCGTCTTTTACTGGCAGACTATTAGCAACAGTAGCTTGTATCTGGCGCGAACAGAACGGATTGCCCTCTCGCTGCTTCGCCTTGGTGTTTTTTTCCCCTTCTTCTTCTTCTTCTTCTTCTTCTGTATTTGCCTCCAGTCACGATTCGCTCATTAGCCGAGATTTGTTCTTCTTCGTTGTGTGTGATTTTCAAATCTATCTCCCACCCCACCGGCATCACTCGCTCGCTCGCTCCCTCTCTCGTTCCTCTCACTCTCCAGTGCTCCATTACTAATTTATACCTTGCACATTGTTGCCTCGTGTTTTTCCTTTTTCCTTTTTCTTCCTTGTTTTCCTTCCTTCTTTCTTTTTGAAAGTGTGCCACTGTTTCCTTTTTCATTTCACATTGTTCATCCTTATTCATTTCCTCCCTCCCCTCCTCCATTCACGTTTGCTTTTATATTGTGTATTTCGCACACTGGTAAGACTTCAGTGGAGTCTCTTCCCAGCAGGCTCCCTTTCACTTATCCACTTTGCCTCCCTTTGCCGTTCTTTCCCCCTACCACTACTTGCTCGCTCGTTCTTCTACAAATATATTTGTTTGCACGCTCAGCATTTTGCGCCAATATTGCGACAGCAACAATACAAAAAAAGGAAGACGTCAGCGTGTTGTGCAGCTTTGGTGTCAATTGCATAAAAAAGAAGAAAAAGAAAAAAGAGAGAAAAAGGAGACCGAATTACATTGCATTTGCCAACTTGTATATCCATACTGCTCCTTTCCTTTCCTTTCCTTTCCGATACAATCTTCTGCATTGTATTCTCGATCCACCTTCAGAATCAAGTTCCTCTCAGTGTTCCTTTTGTTGTTGTTTTCATATTTTTTTGTTCTCGCGCCATTGTTGACTTTCCATACATCCCTGAGCCGTTAATTTGCTGATCATTTCTTGTTATCACTGTAGTTTACCACATGTCAGATACTGGCGGTGGTCAGTTGACACAATGTGGTGCTATAATTGGCGCACTCAACTTGACTCCTCCAAAGATCGATCCCACAAACAGCATCCAACAGCAACAACAACAACAACAACAACAACAACAACAGCAACAGCAACAGCAACAGCAACAGCAACAGCAACAGCCGCCGCAGCTACAACCCCAATTTCGACCGCAACACGCTTCATCACTCAACATGCTTTCAACTGCATTGCAGATCCATGGCCTCGATTCGGGTTTCTGTGACCCATCTACAAACTTGTTCAGCCAGCTGCCAGCTCCTTCTCCCGCTCCTCCTCCGCCTTTGAGTATCGTTTCTACACAGGCACAGGCTCCAGCTGTCCCACCGTTGAGTCAACTACTCACTCCGTTTCCGCAGTCTTTGGCGCTTTCGTCACTCGATGCCCTGCTGTCGGGAGGCTCAGCGATTCCTACGCCAGCCCCAGCCAGTTCTGCGACGTTTGCAGACCCTACAAAAGTGAGCCTTGAGCTGCCGCTTGTCCAACACTCGTCACTTCAGCTACCGGCCTCTCAACAGTTGCTCCAGGCCCTTTCAATGCTACCAATACATCAGCAATTTACATCCCCACTGGCAATTTCAGCAGACGGCTTGTCTCCACCATCCTCCAATATTCTCACGAATGTGAATGATGCGAGTCTTACAGCACCGCAAGCTGGCAGCAACTTCTTCCAGCAATCTGACACTTTCCCACCGTCTTTGGCTCATTTATCGACATCGCCATCAACCACAACCACCTCAGTCACACAAACAAGTGCCACAGCTTCCAGTACACCAGCGATAGCTAACCCACCCGCAAGCATCCCAAGCGGGTTCACAGACAATACCAAACGACACAAGCGCGCACTCACCACGCTGTCGCAGTCGTCACATCAGCTCCAGGCACCATTTGACACACCACAGCCCCAGAACAACCAGCAGATTCGCATACAGTCACAAACGAACCGCAAACCTGCCGAGAATCATCAACGACGTCCATCTTTGCTTCGTGAGCAGCTGGATCCACCTCCACTCACATTCTCACAGCAGCAATTTCAGTTAGCGCAGCACCAGCACCATCCGCAGCAGCAGCAACAACAGCAACAGCAGAATTTGAAGCCTAGTGAGCCGGTTGAGCTTGACTCGCTCGAACAATTATTGCGCAATATTCCAATGCAGCCAGCATCCTCAGCACCAATGTTGAGCCCCAGCAGCAGCTTCTGTGCCGTTGGTAGTACATTCAACATCCATCAACAGCCTCCAACGGTCACTCTGCCAAGCTCACTTTCGAACAATATCGATAGTTCGATCCTTGTAGCCAACAACCTATTCGGCAACATGCCATCACTTGGATTGACTATTGATACTAGCTCGGCTACAGCGTCACCTGGGAATCTGCACCTTCATCAGTCATTATCAGGTACATTGTCTCCTTCCGGAGCATTTGGACAAATGGTGTTGAATGATTATCAGCCTTCACTGTTGTCGCATCGCATGTCGAATGAAGACTTGGGCAGCAACTTCAAGGCAGCAGCCGCGGCATTGAATGACAAGAATCTGCTATCATCAGTTAGACGCACTCGTCAGCAGCATATAATCCGTAGCAGACTATCCAGTCCCTTCCTCGGGCAAGCAGCTCGACTCGGTAAACCTCAGCAGCAACTCCAACAGCAACAGCATCAGCAACAGTTCCAACAGCAGCAGCAGCTCCTTCAGCCAATGCAGCTACAGTCCCAGCATCAACCTCTCTTGCGACAGCGAGCTCAGACGCTCTTTGACGAGAACCTGTTGCTGGCTACAACAGCTGCTGCAGCTCAGCACGCTGGTAACACATCTGTTCCGTTTTCACCTGTTACACCAGTGGGCATCGCATTGGGCACGACAGCTTCAGTTCCGGCACTGGACTCCACTGTTCCCATGTTTTCAATGAGTTTAAACGTGCTTGGCTTAACCGATCGCACCACACATATATCGCCATCAACAACCCCAAGCGATTCAACCATGGCGGTCAACAAGCGTCGGCGTAAATCAGTGCCATTCGAGTCAGAAGTGTTTGGTTCAACGACAGCACCAAACCCAACTTCCAGCTTCAGAGTCGGCTCAACTACGCGGTCTCCGCAGATATCGCCGTCTATTCGAGCGCAGCGTGGTTCAAAGAGCGGTAAACCAGCGGGTCTTGATGCCTCATCCGTACAGTCGCCCCGCCAGCCGATGCGTGCACGTGCTCAAACACAGTCACAGATTGCTGCAGATCAGCCAGTTACATCAGCATCAAAGAGTAATGCAGCGACAGGCTCTCAGCCAGGAGTAGCACGGTCAATCATGATTAAGACGCGTCTTCCACAAGTGAGTGACTTGTCTGACCCGTCAAAATTTGACCATACAATCCTTGGCGATACAGTGTTTGACACTCCAGGTCAGCGGCGTAACAGCCAAGCTCCAGCAACTCCAGATCCACTATCATCGCCATTGTCCACGCAGTCGCTGATCAGCGGTGCACTTAAACGACAGCTACTAACACAGCCATCAACGCCGGATACACTGTCGGAATCGAATGCTCTACCGGGTGTAGTAAAGATGTACAAGTGCATCTATCCTGGATGCGAAGTCAAGTTCCAGCGCGTCTACGACATTAAACGACATCAGCTGTGCCATGCCAGTATCCGCGAACATGTCTGTGAAGTCTGTGGTATTCCGTTTAGTCGAAGCGATGCGCTTCTGAGACACAGACGACATAAGAGCCATGGATGGCCACCTGCAGATGCACCGCCGGATACCTCCACTCAGCAACAGACTCAAACACAGCAGCAAGCTCCAGCGCAAGCGCAACTCCAAGCAGATCAGCAGCACACTCAAGAACAGATGTCAAATTCAGCTCCAACTCCGGCTCCAGCTCCAGTGCCAGTTCCACTGCCACAACAGCAGCAAACGCAAAGTCAAGAGAACCAAAATACCATTCAATCCTTGCCCATTATAGATATCATGTCGTTATTTCAACCAAGTCCTCACCAGCAACAGCAATCACCTCCACAATAAAGTTTATATACATCCCTTTTTGTTCAACTTTATACACCAGCCACTATACAATCTGTTTTATGCACCTTCTATTGTTTTATATACTTTCCTAAATTTTAAGATATATAGATATACTAAGTATTGCTAAAAACATTCATCGTTTTAATACTGTTTTTGTTTTTTGTTCTTTTATTAACGGACAGGCTCTACCTAGTTTGTGATCTTAGCGCGGAATCGACCTTGGACAAACACTCGAACGACATCGAGCTCCTTTTTGAAGTTCCTGGTTCTTCTAAACACGTAATCCAGCTCAATAACCTCGAATCCTTCTCGCTCAAACATTTCACGCAAGATTTCAACCGAAAAGTAGTACGCCAAAGTTCCATCCTGTCGTGCGTACAGGTTTTCTTTGACACGATGACCTGGCTTAAACCGGAGCTGAGCAGCATCGTAAATTCCATAATCTCTAAACAACACGGTTCCACCATCGGCCATTACAGACTTGAGGTTCTGGATAAACTGGGGCATTTGGGTCTCCGGGTCCAATGCTGACATGACAAAGAGGGCAGTGGCAACGTCGATTGTATGGGCAGGAATTGTGGCTGTTAATGGATCGCTAACAACGTTGCACACAAACCCTTGACATCTACGAGTCGATTTATAGATGTCATTTGAGCAAACTAACTCAATCGCATTCTTCGACAGGTCGCATGCATAGATAAACAGCTGATCGTTGCGCTCAAGCGCCGGAAACACAAAGTTGCCAACACCGCAGCCAGTCTCGAGAACACGGCGATGTCCATCCAAAGGATGTGGTGCTGTGCCAGCCTCAATATCGAGTTCGATCTGCTTCCGCTGTCTATCGCGAACAGCCTCATCAACCGGCTGCGGCCGCAATTCCTCAAACTCTCGGTCGAGCCAGTGTCTGTCTTTGAAGAAGTTGGTGGTGTTTCGCTTGTAGAAGATGTCCCAGTATCTCGTCGACTCGTTGATATATTTGTTCCCCCAGAAGGCTGTCACTGGTTTGTTGTCCTGGGCGAGGATCTCAAGCGCGCGCTTCTTGTGCTCTTCGAAATCAAGAGCACTTGGCACATATGTGTCTTCGTCAACCGCATAATCTGGCTGCTGATCTGCCATTTCCCTGTTTTGTTTTTTTTTTAAAAAAATATTTTTCTTTCTTTCTTTCTTTCTTTTTTTTGCTGCTGCAAGAGTTGACTTCTGAGGTCAGATACATCTGACTGGCTCGCCCAACAAGAAAAGAGTAGGCATGTCATTCATCTCCAGGCCACCAACTCAGCCAATGTCAGCGTGTATGCGAGCTCATTGAACAGTGAGCACATGGTATGAGTGATGAAGATATTGGCTTCCTTTTGGGCTAGTTTACCAATTACTGCCAATTGCCGCCAATGATTACCAAGCGCTACCAGGCGCTACCAAATACTACCAAGTGCTACCAAGTGTTGGCCGGCTTTGTTGAGAGGTTGGCAGTGAGAAAGCTGGGGGATTACTGGGTCCGCACGGGAGTTCGGTGCTGATACAGTGCTGTGGTCATCATCGAAGAGCAAGAGAAAAAAAAAGAACCAAGACGATTGGAATTCAACGGCTGGAGGACTGTTTTCCAATGAACTCCGCTCGGGTTTGAAAAAAGAAAACTGCGGGGGTGCCTGGATAAAGATGGGTCGAAGAGAACCTGCCTTCCTTCTGTTCAACCTCGGCCTTCGCTCCACACCCTGTTTTTTACCTTTTACTTTTTGCTTTTGTTTTTCCCTCTTTACCTTACTGTCTTTCTCTGTCTCCTTTTGATACACTTCTATTCTACCATGCCAAATACACTTAGACGCCTACTAGACCCGTCTTCACCGGAGCCTACACGGCTACGCGACATTGCAGCACAGCCAGCATATGCAGGGTGGGTGACGAAGCGAGTTATGACTTCGGTTGGCGGAGGATTCTTCCGATTTTTCCAGTCCAGCTCGAGCAATAGCGAGGGAAGCACGAGGACACGCTGGAAGCGGAGGTGGGCGGCGATTGTTGGGCATCAAATCATCTTCTTCAAGTCTGATAAGCCCAATGAGATACTGCTGAGCGCAGTCGACCTCACCATGTTCGTCTACGCCATCCACGACCCAAGTGCGTCATCAGAATCGCGAAACTGCATCCGCATCTCGCATACCCGCCCTTCAGCGACGACCGGCGATGACCAAAGCGTCGCTTCCGCCGGCTCAAGCAACAGCGTGCGCTCATTCGCAAAGTCTTTCATGAGCTCAATGAAGCCACAGAACGCCGGTTGCGGAAGCACTTCAGCCTCAGCGCAGTCACCGTCTGACAGGAAGTTGCTAGCAAGGCGGTCCATGCAGACAGTCGACCCGCAACGTGGTCAGCAGCAACAGCAACAGCAACAGAAGCAGTCGGCGGAGCAGCAGAAACTCGAGTCATTCCCCGACTTGGTATTCTTCCCAGACAGCAGCATCGCAGTCAAACAATGGCTCTCAGTCATTCTGCCGAGGCTGGGACTCGTTCCTGCAACACCATCGGCCCAGTCGCCTAGCTTTTCACTGCCGAGCGTCGACCTCGGCGAGGAGAATGCTGTTGACAGAGCCCTGCGCGGTATGGACGTGGCCTCGTACAACCGCCAGCGCCTCGCCCGCCAAGCTACCGTTTCTCCGCAGCAGCAGCACTCCCAGCAGCAAGCACTGCGGTTTGATTCTCCTTATGGCACAGCAATTGGGGCAGCTGCAAAGAGCTCGCAGACATCCACCATCCTGGAGAACTCCGACTCTGCCTCACTGCTTTCCAACCGAAGCTCAACCCTCATGGCCAATACTGAGAACGCTGGTCCCGATTCGTCCTCTGGCTCGATGGTTTCCGCGTCGAGCAACCGTGTTGGCCTAATGTCTGGTTCCACCTTGCCTTCAATCTCTGGATACATCTCGTCTGCGATACAAAGAGTGCCAGCTGCTGTGCCGAGCTCACCTGACTATGACTCACAATACGGCGGTTATTTCCCAAGTTTAGCTGGAATGGCAGTCAACCCGCCAGGCGTAATGCGAGCCCACTCTCTGTCACCTGCCATGCCGAGCTTGTCTGAAGGCACAGGCACTCCGCCCCAAGGCTCATCGACACCTGGGTCCGCAGCATCTACGCCGTCCAGCGATTATCGTGCCCTTCCGTTCACCAACACCAGCGCTGTGCCGAATGTTCTGCCTCACCCAGTGCTATCCCCTCTAATGAACTCCTCATTGGCCGCCGGTAACGTCGTGAAGCGCGTTGGATCAGGCTCGCTCCCATATGGCATGCTTCAACAACAGCAACAGCAGCAACAGCAGCAGCAACAACAACAAAGGCTCTACGCTGGTGATGACAACGCCATCGCCTCGGCTTCTCTTGGCAAGCGCTCGCTCTACCCAGGCTATGGCAATGCTGACAATTCCGTCCCGCAACCACCGTTCCCTGGCATGAGTGCAGAGCTACTGCAGCCATCGTATGCGCCTGCGTCTCCCAAGCTTGAGCCAACAAGGAATATGGATGCCCCAGCAAGTAAGCGTCGTGCCTCATTCCTGCGGTCGGTTAACAACGCCTCTGCCGAGCTCACCAAGTCCTTGGCCGAGACAACACTGGCTTCGCCCAAGACTGCGTATCCTGCAGACGGCGCATATCAGCAGCCGGCTCCTCACCCGTTGTCTCCTCAGCTGCAGTATCAGCAGCATGGTGCTTTGTACACTGGCCGCCGAATGTCCTTTGTCGAGGTTCCGCCAGCAGCACAGCTGAGTCGTCCGGTCTCCACTGCTTCGTCTACGGAGCAGAACTTCAACATGGCCAGTCAGCCAACTCGCATCGAAAAGGCTGCAAGTGTACTGAGCAGAGAATCGGGCAGTAGCGGTGGCAGTGGACTGCGTCCTCGCCGCGTCAGACCACGCGGTTCCTCCAGCGTCAATGAACAGGGCGGTGAGGGTGACGGATCTCTTCGCCCAGCTGGTCTGCACAAATCCAGTTCATACAGTGCTGCATTCAGTTCCATGACGTCACTCGACCAGATGCCACCGCTTCCTTCGATGCCGCCGCATTCACCCTTTGTGAACACCACACCTGCGAACCGCATGAACCCAACTCATTGATTTACAACTAACTCAGTCACACACTCAGTCACTCCCCCTACTCCCCTCCTTTCACTCGACACCATTACCACTTTGATAGATAATCTGTTATTTAAATAGCCACTTTAGTTTACTCTAAACTAGCTGTCAGAAGTCACTCAAGAGTTGTCCCTGATTTTACAGGGAAGATTAATTGACATCATTTTTCGAAGGAGGCCATTTAATTGTCAGTTAAAGTGGTTGCACTCAGTCTGTTCAAGAAGGAGAGTGTCGGATTATCCCACCTCCTCATCCTATCTATCCACCAACCCCTTCAATCTTCCATGTAGATGAGCATACATTAACCGAGCAGTGTCGACAGTAAGCATGGCTTTTGCCTCGACTTGAATCGTCATCTCTAAACACAGCTCATTGCATCTACATTACATATCCACACACACATACCCACACACACCTCCAACTCACCCCCCCCACTCACTCACCCCACTCACTTCAAACCAACTCACACTATCCATCCATGAAGGTCAGCGTCGTATTTGCTGCTATTTGTGCATTAACCAGCTATGTGGCGGCTGAGGATACTTTCAAGATCAAGGCATTCCAGGTCAAGGATCTGAAGCTGTCGCTCTCCGAGTCGTCGCCATGGAACGGCAAGGCCTCGTCCCAGAGCATCCGCATGACCTACGAGCCGCCGGCTGGAATGCAAGGTCCATTCAAGTTCAAGGATGCGTCATTCAATCTGGACTTTAGCATCAACGGCGGTGCTGGTGGCAGCCTTCCGTTCTCTGGCTCGACCAAGTCCATCATGGACGCACCTGACATGCCCAATTCCATCGACATCAGCGTTGATGGAGCCAGCATCAGCATTCCCCAGCAGACGGCCTACAACCCGGCTCAGATGATGCTCAAGGCTTTCACGCAGCAGGATAACCAGGTATTCGATGTCAAGGGCACCATCAAGGTTAACGCTGCCGCTGGAGCTGCCGGTACCGCTCTCAGCATGGATGTCCCGGTCAACGTGCCATCGTCTCTCAAGGGCATGCAGGGTCTCAATGCCCAGCCGCTCGTTGTCAAGAACTTGCGCATTGTGGGCGGCACTCCAACCGCCATGTCGGTTGCGCTCGAGACCGAGGTGTTCAACCCATCTTCCATTACTCTGGAGACCAAGGGTGCCACCAAGCTCGTTCTCGCTGCCCCACCTGGCCCCAATGCTGCCGACCTGGGCAACCTCATTGTGCACGACCTGACTCTCAACCCAGGCAAGAACACCATCAAGACTGACCTGGTTTATGCACCAACCAACAAGGAGGCCAGCACCCAGTTCCTCAGCGACTACCTGGCTAACAAGCAGGTGCCAATCACCATTCATGGTGCGGCCGATTCGACCAAGATTTCGCTGCTCCAGCAGGCCATCCAGTCGCTGGCCATCAAGTCCAGCTTCTCTGCCAACATTGACAAGATTGTGATGAAGACTGAGACCTACGGCATCAGCATGCTCGGTCTTTCTGCCAAGGCTCGCATTTTTGGCAAGAACCCACTCGACACCGACCTCGTCATCACCAAGCTCGCCAATGTCGATATTCTGTACAAGGGCACCGTTATTGCCAACGTCAACAAGTTCACTCTGCCAACGCCTATCCATGCCGGTCCGAAGAGCGACTTCAAGTCCGAGGCCCCAGTCAAGCTTGTGCTCTCTGCCACTCTGGCTTCGCTGCTCAATGCCAAGGATATCAACATTGATTTGAACATGAAGATCGAGGGCTACGTTGGTGGCGATGCAAGCAAGGGCTACTTTGTCGCGCCAATGATTGCGCAGAAGGACATCCCGAACTCCATGGACTGGTCTCTTGCTCTTGCCGAAATGAAGCACTAATCTCATACTCATACTCACAGCAATATATCTTAACTTTGGCATCTAGTTTACATTTGCAAGAAAAAGCATCATCATCATCATCATCATCATCATCATCATCATACTGACTGTTTGACTTTAACATATTCATCGTAAGCAAGCTCGGGAAAGAATAGCTTGATCTCATCCCTGGCATTATCCAGGGAATCAGACCCATGGAATGAGTTCCTCGTATCCGTCACGCCGAACCTGGCTCGCAAAGTGTGAGGTGCATTCAGTTGTGCTCGTACTGGATGTGTGGGGCCGATGAGTGACCTCCAATCCGCAATGGCATTGTCTCCCGCCAGCACCATGGCCATGAACGGGCCGCTAGTCATGTAATCAACCAGTCTGCGGTAGTAGAACTTGCCCTTGTGGACTGCATAGAACTGCGCCGCGTCTGCTTCCCGCCAATGCACCACCCGTTGACACAGGATTGTAAAGAGTCGCTGATCCTTAAGTGCATCTCTCGGAGATGGCTCTCGTACCAGACTCTGCGGTGTTGCCGTTGTTACTGCCCCAAGCACACTTCTTACAGCACTTGGGTCTGCATAGAGATCTGGCTTGATCAGCGCGAGTGTCAGCTGGCGATAAGCTCTCATATTTTTTTTTTTTATCGGCGTTTGTTCTTCCACGGCATCTCGCCTCCAGCACACACACATACACACAGACACAAGAAGAACATTATCCACACCTACACCCACAACGGTAATATGCGTGTTGCTGCTGACCTGCTTGCGATCGCAGCGTCAAGCATACTACTGGTCACCAGTGCCGCCTCGGCTGCTGGCTCTACCTCCAAGCAGACCTATGCGCAGCGCCAGTCTTCTCCGGGCCGCGTTTTTGGCGTTCCGCCCGAGCTTCAATCGCGTTACGTTCCAGGTCCTCATGGCTATTTCACCTGCGCTGATGGACACACCGAGATCCCGTTCAGTGCTGTAAACGACGACTACTGCGACTGTCCTGGCGATGGCTCCGATGAACCAGGCACGTCTGCCTGCGCTGCG
>MU602671.1:4145-14281 GCA_025201865.1 Ramicandelaber brevisporus | reverse complement strand
CCCGTTGACACAGGATTGTAAAGAGTCGCTGATCCTTAAGTGCATCTCTCGGAGATGGCTCTCGTACCAGACTCTGCGGTGTTGCCGTTGTTACTGCCCCAAGCACACTTCTTACAGCACTTGGGTCTGCATAGAGATCTGGCTTGATCAGCGCGAGTGTCAGCTGGCGATAAGCTCTCATATTTTTTTTTTTTATCGGCGTTTGTTCTTCCACGGCATCTCGCCTCCAGCACACACACATACACACAGACACAAGAAGAACATTATCCACACCTACACCCACAACGGTAATATGCGTGTTGCTGCTGACCTGCTTGCGATCGCAGCGTCAAGCATACTACTGGTCACCAGTGCCGCCTCGGCTGCTGGCTCTACCTCCAAGCAGACCTATGCGCAGCGCCAGTCTTCTCCGGGCCGCGTTTTTGGCGTTCCGCCCGAGCTTCAATCGCGTTACGTTCCAGGTCCTCATGGCTATTTCACCTGCGCTGATGGACACACCGAGATCCCGTTCAGTGCTGTAAACGACGACTACTGCGACTGTCCTGGCGATGGCTCCGATGAACCAGGCACGTCTGCCTGCGCTGCGTTTGGTGCTCGCATTGAGCAGGACGAGAAATCGAATGCACTCGTTCCAACCTCGCATCGATTCTACTGCCAGAATGCTGGACACGTCGGTGCATTCATTAGATCGTCGCGCGTCAACGACGGCGTATGTGATCCAGAATGCTGCGATGGCTCCGACGAGTACGACAGTGGAGTCCACTGCCCAAACACCTGCGCTGAGATTGGTGAACGGCTGAGACGCGCAGCTGCCGAGCAGGCTCACGTGCAGGCTGAGGGCGGTCGTGTCAAGGTGCAGATGCTCGAGCATGCTGCCAACTGGCGCGCACACTACCTTGCTGAGCTCAAGGCTACCGAAAAGCGCGCTGCCGTGATTGATACGCTGACTTATGATCTTGAGATTATTAAGGATCGCGAAGAGGCTGCTGAAGCTGCAAGCTCGGCGCAGAGTGGTGCTACTGATGACACCGCAGACTCCAATTCTGACGCCAGTCGTGCTGATGCGTTGATTGCATTGCGCTCAGATATGCGAGATGTACTTCACCATGTTCAGCAAACTCGACGGGATGCTGTGGCTGCGCTGGTTGCTTTGAAGCGCGACCACAATCCGAACTTCCACGACATGGCTGTGCTGGAGGCTGTTCGTGCCGCAACTGAGTTGGAAAAGCAGTTTATGTGGACCGGCGAGTCTTACGGCAATGCTGCTGGGCTCAACACTCGACTGCTCAGTGACGTCATGGTTGAGGAGACGGAGTATCTTGAGCTGATGCGCGGCACGCCACACGGTCCGCCAGCCGAGCCTCCGAAGGCTGGCCACAATGCTGAAGCCGCTACTCTTGTTGAGATGCACACTGTTGCCAACGACGTCTACCGCATCCGTGGTCTGGCAGCTCGCATGCACGAGACTCGCGATCGCTATGTCAAGATGCTTACCGATTTGCGCCGCGATCACAACGTCGAATACAATGACCCAGCTGTGAGACGTGCTATTGTTGCAGCAAATGCTCTGGAGGGACGCTGCGATCCAGCCGATAGTGCCCTGGAACACCGCTATGTTATTCTCGTACTGGATGTGCTCGATGGCAAAGCTACGCCGCCCGAAGACCAGCTGGAGCAAAACGGCTCAACAGTTCTCCCACATTCCGGAGCCAAGAAGGCACCATGGCAATCAGGCAACTGGGATGCCATTAGAACTCATGGAAGCGATGTTGGCAGCGATGTTCACCACGTTGAGGACTACGCACCCGAAGTGAAGCAACTCCTGGAAGGTACGATTTGGTCATACTCTGCACTGTGGCTGCGTGCACAGCTGTTTGTCACCGAAACTGTGGACAGCGTTGCGGGCACTGCATTGTCAAAGCTGGTTGCTCCACGTGTTGTGCGCAGTTACCAGAGTCTGAAAGGTACATATACAATCGACTACCGGCTATCAATGTTACCTATGACATCATCCATCCATCGAATGGCCCAGCCGATATTGTGATTTGACCCTCCCCTTCAGATTACTGACATTTCTTCCCACTCTTTCTGTCTGTCTGCTGTGATTTTATGTGATTGCTGACGATAACAGGTGCTGAGAATGCCCGCGATGCTTATTCCAAGGCTATGGAGGAGCGCTGGGACATGGATAAGAAGCTTGTGCAGCTGAGACACCTGGTGGAGCGCGACTATGGCTCTGACCCTGCATTCACGCTACTGGCTGCCGAAGTCCGCCAATCCCCTGGCCCTGCAGAAGTGGAACAGTTCCTGTCAACCGCAATGGTCAACTCTACCGGCGGCATTCCATTCGATACCAACGGATGCCTGGTTGGCGCCGAGACTGACGACTACTCCTACCACATTTGCCTCTTTGACGCCGCTACTCAGCGCAGCAAGCGCGATGGATCTGCCACCCGATTGGGTACATTCGATAAGTGGGCTCAAGAGGAGGATGGCTCGCTTGTTCAAATCTACAAGGATGGCGACTACTGCTGGGATGCGCCGCATCGCTCGATTAGGCTGACCGTCAAGTGCGGCATCACTACTGACCTGCATACCATTTCTGAGCCTGCCAAATGCGTATACAAGGCTTTGCTGACGACTCCAGCCGCATGCTCGGTTCCGCCACAGCAGTCGCAGCCTTCATCAGAAAAGCAGTCCAGCGAGAATGCTGCAAATGAAGCTCATGTTGAAAAAACAAAAATAGCAGCAACAGTAACAGCAACAGCAGCGCCAGCGCCAGCCGAGGCATATCGGCCAGCCCACGACGAGCTCTAGGCGCCCACACTAATATCAATAATGACGTAAGAGATTGTTTATTGAATGATTGTTGATCCTGGCTGATTTCTGGAGATGCCTGGTGCGTCTCGAAATGTGTACCCGCACCGCCATAGTAACACGCGAGCACAGGACATGATTCTTTTTGTCGGAGTTTGTCGAATGTTGACGTCGATGTCGAAAGTCGGTATCTTCGAGTAGTACAGTAAAAAAAACCTCTTTGTTGCCTCCTGCCCCTTCTCCCGTCCCTTTAACGAACTACCAACCAAATCGACCTTTCTTAATCCTCTGTCTTTATTGTTCATCTCGGTCAACGCTTGGTCAACAGCGTTCAGCTCAGCCCTCCCAACGAACGACCACATCGCAACCACTCCCTGCAGCTCCAGTGCTCTCCAACAGCGACCGGCTCGCTCCATCTTGTAGCCCCACTCACCACCACCTCTTCCATTCTCCTTTCTCCAAGTCTTGTCCTTTCTTAATCCTCCTCCTCAAACTTCTTTCCTTACACCACTATGAAACTCGGCACAGTGCTTCTCAGTGCCCTTGCGCTGGCCGCCGTCTCGTCTCTTCCAGGCGTTGCAGGTCAACGCAATGGCGGCGGCAACGGCAACGGCCGTGACAAGTCGACTCCGTCTCCATCAACCACGGCGACGACGACTGCGACTAATCCGTCGGATAATTGGCCAAATTGGCCGCCAAATGAGGATTCTCGTACATCGCCGTCAGCAACGCCACCTCCGCGCAACCCACACGCCGACGATCCCACGACCAGTCCCAGCCAGACTGCCGGCCCAACTCAAACCACCCCATCAGCCACGGCTACAACTATCACCACCACGACTACCACGACCACGACCACGACCACCACGACACCATCGCCACAGCAACCGACCACCACTTCTCGTCCTCCAACGACAACCCCACAGCCACCAGTGACCCCAACGCAGCGTCCACCCACCCAAACGCAGCAGCCACCAACAACGACGCCACGTCCGCCAGTCCAGCCACCGGTCCAGACGCCGATCCAAACGCCTGTGCAGCCACCAAATCCGCAGCCAACTGCACCGGCTCCAACAGCCCCTGCTGCAGTTCCGGCCACGACCAGCTCGCCAACGTCGTCCTCATCTTCTGGCGATGCGTCATCGGCGACTTCGTCCAGCGATATCTCCTCCAGCTCCGTCCCATCGGCATCAACGACCATCTCGATGACCATCCCAGACCCCAGCTCAAGCCCCAGTGCCAGTGCCAATGACAATGTAGCATCAACCAACTCTACTGCGTCGACCGAGTCAGGTCTGAGCAAGGGTGCCATCATCGGTATTGCCGTAGGCGTATCCGTTCTCGCATTGATCCTGCTGGCACTGCTCGCCCTCTTTATTCGCAAGAAGCGTGCGGCTGCTGCCGCCGCTGGTGCCGGATATCCCGCCTTTGGTGGAAGCTCCAGCGACATGGTTGAAAAAGGCTTCGGCATTGGCGGCGGCGCTGCTGCTGCTGCTGCCGCCGCCGCAAGCATGTCGGGATCTCGCGCGATGGTCATGCGCAGCGGCTCCCTTAGCTCCAACAACGACATTGCTCCATTTGCTCTCGCCGGTGCTGCTGCTGGCAGCGATGACGATGACAGCTCCATTGTTATGACGGCTATGCCTGGCGACAGCGATCCGGCTCTCGGCGGAATTAGCGGCTCGAGCAGCACTGGATTCGATCCTGAAGATCCACCTGTGCGCGAGTCTGCCTACGACCCATACACTGGCCAGACCATTTCAGGCGAGATCCTTAGCCCAGATGACACCGAGAGCAACCGCGAATCGCGAGCCGTGTTCTTGCGCGAGCTCAATGATGATTAAATGAATGCTCCTCTGCCTTGACCATTTCTTGCTAAATTTTGACCAATATCACCCCCCCCGAACTCTCTTTGTCACATTTTCCTCTCCTGTTCATCCTCCTCCATCACCCTGTCTCTTCTGTTAAATGGGCAAATCCGCCTGGATCCGAAAAAGTTTCATTGGAATGAGTAAAACGCAAATTAAATCGAACCTTTATGTGAACGGCTTCAACCCATCCACTTGCTCGATTGACGACATGATGTGGCGACAACAAGCAAGGATGCACCTACAGTAAACTCTGTTTCTTCCACAATCACCACAATGCTGCCACAGCACCAACTCGCATCAAAGCGAAGAAGTACGTGAATGAAGCTCTTTCTGCACTCACAAAGAACGACGCAAACCACCATTCACCTGGATATTACCGCTCGAAGCTGATGTTGTAGAAGCGACGCATGCACGGCAGGTCTGCATATCTCCTTCCTACCCCTCCTCCTTGCTCTCCTCTTCAATAATATTACTGATTAATCGATATCATCGACAAGAACTACTCACTTCGTTTACCTCCTTCGATTCAGCATCTATCCTCCCCTTCGTTTCAGCAATAAACAATCTATCCACATTCTATATCAGTAGCGAATCTACGCTGCCTCCCTCTTTCGCTGTTCTCTCTCTCGTTCTTCTCTACAACCACCACAGCACTAGAAAAAAAGCACACAGATTTTCCTCTTCGACTCTCTCAAGCACCGGCGTTGTTCCCTCGTTGTCCCCAGGTGCTGGCGTGTTTTGGCGCGGTGTTTGGTCCCCGTGGTGGTTGTCCCTCTGCCGCCAGGTTGGTGTGGCTGGCATCCGGGTTTTCCCAGCGGCAAGTTCCATCTGTTCCATGTATTCCCCTCCCTCTTGGTTCGTCCCTCTTCCGTTGGCTTTCTCCCCCACCTTTTGCTTGCTGTCGTTGGTCGTCGGTTGTCATCAAGTGAAGGTGGTTGCGTTGGCTTTCAGCACTTGTTCCCCCGTTGGTGTCGCCATGCTATGTTTTTTTTTTCGGTTCGGTTTGGCTGTGGTTCAGTTCGGTTTCGGTATTCATCTTAATTCATATCTGCTTGGATATGAGACGGGTTGTAAAGGACAGTATAGGCAAGCAACGGTTAGTGTTACCCTATACAACTGTCTCTTTGGCGATCTCTATCCTAGCTCAGAGGAAGCCTGGTTCCTTGTGAATTTCTTAGATTCGCTGGGGCCAGGCGGATGAGCACAAATCTCCTCCTACCCATTTCTAAAGGACAGGCGCATCCCAACTTTTACTCCGAAGAAAGCTACATTGATAAGTAATTGCGTTAAAAGGGAAGGTATATACAGACATGGGATGGGTGTGGCGGTGGTGGGAAAGTGTATGAGGGAAGGACAAAGCGAGATGATGTGATATGATGCGACAGGATGGGACGCAGCGCGGGGGGTGTGCGACGGCGGCTTAGTTCTTGCAGTCGAGGGCCGGCAGCTTGTCGACGGCGTCCTTGTCGGTGACGTAGGCGAATGTCTCGGCGGCGTAGATGCCGTTGCCGCCGTTGGCGGATGCCACGCCGATGACGTTGTAGTCGCCAAGCAGGTTGTCCCTCAGGCTGCCAATGTTCTGCGTGACGTCCGTGAACTGCGTCCAGTTGTAGTTGTGGCCAATGTTCTCGGCGTAGCGGATGTACGGGCGGCTGTACTGCTTCATGCGGACATCCAGCGTGCGGGTCTTGTCGCTGAAGCCGTCGGAGCTGAGCTTGTTGTTCTGCGCCATTTCGACTGCGTGCGCCTGCGAGATATCGGCCAGCTTGTCGTCGAACTTGAGCAGCGGCTTGCCGTTGGCCGCGCGGAACTTGTTGACAGCGCAGGCAACCCAGGTGTTGTCCCAGTCGACAAACTGCGGCGGAGCAGGCAGCGCGGACACGGCGGTGGCAGTGGCCACGACGGCGGCGGCGGCGGCAAAGACGGTGACCTTCATTGATGGCGCTGTGGACTTGTTGGCGGCGGCGGTGATGGTGGTGTTGTTTTTGATTGCTTGATCGGACTGGTTGAGGAAGAAAGAGAGGAAGGAGAGGAAGGAGAGCTGTACGCGATGATCAGGAGAATATAGGTGGTGCTGATGCTGCTGCTGCTGCTGCTGCTGCTGTTGATGTTGATGTTGTTGACGTTGTTGACGTTGTTGATGTTGTTGATGTTGTTGATGTTGTCGTCGGAATTCGAACAGTGCGAGACAGTGCACCTCCGCGACGTGGCGTATTTATCCACGGCACCGTTGCATTCTGCGATAGGCTGCCAAAATAGCTGTGGCTGAAGCTAGCCTCGAGCCAATCTGCTCTGCTGCTATTTCAGTATCGCCCCTTCCCTCCACCACCTCCCCTCCCCCAAACCCGCAGCTTTGGCACTGGCTGCTAGACAAGCACAAAAGTGCAAAAGTGCAAAAGTACAGAAATAGTCTGGCAAATCGCGAGCAGTTCCGAGCTGCGCACGGCCCGTGAACGAGTGATGTCATTGACCGGACCGCGTGATTGCCAGCTTGTTCTCTTCAGAACGAGATGCTCGCTGTTAATTAAAGTCATGAGCACCCGCAGTCGCGAGCGCTGGTGCCGAGCGTCGCACAGTCGGCGCTTAATTGGGACGAGAGTAGCGCGAAGTGAGCGTGGTACGGCTTGGCGCGCGCTGCATTCCACGCTAGATGGCTTGATTCAGTGCATCGAGCCGCGCGTACTTGATGCAGTCAACCTTCATCTCTAATATCATCTCTACTATCATCTCTAGTGGCATCTCTTGTGTCATCTCTTGTGTCATCATTCGATTCACTCAACTTTTTCTATGCGTATTCCGTTTGCAAGCTTCCTTGTGGCCTGGTGTGCGACTGCCTTGGCGGCCATTCTCGATCCATCCGCGGTATCAAAGGCTAAACCAGTGCCACTGCCGTTCCACCAGCAGAGTGCAAAGCTTGCTCGCAATGGTCTCGTCAAGATTGACGAAAAGGCAGAGATAGCTGCATTTGAGAAGTACTTTGCCGGTCAACTTCAGGCACGCGGTGTGCCTGGAATGATGTATGCTGTTGTCCGCCAGAATATGACGATTGCAGCCTCTGGTCTCGGCGTGCTGAATATCTCCCGCCCAACTGTCAAGGTGGACGCAGAAACTCTGTTCAACATTGGCTCCGTCACCAAGTCGCTTACTGGGTTGCTACTTGGCACGCTCGTGGACGAAGGCAGGCTCAATTTCACTAGCCGCATTAACACTGTGTTTCCTGGATTCGCGCTCAAGGATCCATTGGCGTCTGGTCGATGCACGTTTGTGGACGCACTCACGCATGTCACTGGATTACCGCGATACGACATCCTCATGAGCCTTTCTATGGGCGACACTGTGGATGAGTTCATCACTCGTCTCAAGTATTTGGAACCGACTGCCGACTTCCGCGCAACCTTCCAATACAACAATCTGATGTATGGAGTGGCTGGGCAAGCTGCTGCCAAGCTCGCTAATGCCTCAAGCTATGCTGATGCTATTAAGACGCGCGTGTTCGACAAGGCTGGAATGACTCGCGCGGCTGTAGGACCAGCGGCTGCGGCTCGTGTAACCAATGTTGCCGCACCACACGCAATGGATCGACAAAACAAGACGGCTCTGTTGCCTGAATACGACGAGTTCGGGCTTATGGATCCAGCTGGCGGCGCGTTCCTGAGTGCTAACGATGCGGCGATGTACTTGCGCATGCTGCTGAACAAGGGCAAGGCCGTCACTCCCACTGGCGACATTGTTGTGAGGGAGAAGACTCTTGGGGAACTGTTCAAGGCACGCTATTTCAGCGACATGAGTAATCTTGTAGGCGGATTGCCACAGTTTTCAGAAGACTTTGGATACGCCTTTGGTTGGTTCAAAGGCACATTCCGCGGTCGTCGGTTCCTTT
Source organism: Ramicandelaber brevisporus (assembly GCA_025201865.1). Lineage (NCBI taxonomy): Eukaryota > Fungi > Kickxellomycota > Ramicandelaberales > Ramicandelaberaceae > Ramicandelaber > Ramicandelaber brevisporus. Next base: position 5,713 of record MU602671.1, on the reverse strand, counting down.
ATCACAGTGGCGGCGTGTTTGGATTTATCACATTCTTTGGAGTGTTTCCAGATGACGACCTTGCGATTGCGGCGTCGATAAACACAATGCCGGATGCTCTATCTGGTGCGGCAATGTTTGACCTCGCCGACCGGCTCTTTGGCACTCGTGACACGGACTGGGTGAAGACATTGGATGACCTCACAGCAGGATTCTTCAAAGAAGCACCTAAACCGCCTCTTGCCAAAGATACAAAGCCATCTCGACCACTCGAGAGCTATGTGGGTTCCTATCGACACGATGGTTTCGGAATAATCAAGGTGACCTTGGAGACGACGAGCAAAGAAGCGCCGTTGAAGGCAGCATTCCCAGGCAAGAAGAACAGCAAGCCGTGTGTGCTGATGCACACTCAATACGACTCGTTCGAATGCAGTGTCGCAGGCTACACAGTCCCGATCTCATTTATTGCAGCTGATCCTACTTCACAGTTGTTCGATAAGATCAATGTCCAGCTCGAGCCAGCCGTGAAGGAAACACTATTCACCCGCATTTAGCATTTTTTTAAACAGTCAAATTAAGTCTTTTGCATGTTCAGCTCGAACGCTCCAATTTGATGACTGAGACACGATCTTCAATCATTCAATCATTCAATCATTCGAACATTTGAGAGAGAGAGAGAGAGAGAAAATATGGAAGTGTCAATAGTGTAAGATGAAATTAGATGAAAGTCATAGTCATTTAAAATGTTCAATTGTAAGGATCTTGTTACTATGGTCTACCAGCATGTTCCGAGGAATTGCATGTTCTGCCTTAAGTTTAAGCAATCTCAAGTTTGGAAACATTTCAATAAACATCTTGGCGGTGTCTGCATCAAATCTGTTCAAACCAAAATGGATGTTCAGGATGCGGACTGATTCGTTAACATGACCGCGTCCAACACGCAAAGCCTTCCTCGCAAAACAGCTTTCATTCAGCTCAATCGATTCTAGGCTGGGAGCGCCATGGAGAATGAAGTTGAGAATGTGCTGCCGAATGAAACACTGGGTCATCTTTCGGGTTGGCTTGAAGACGAAGCTCTTAAGTTTGACAAGCTGTAGCTGTGGTTGAGGTTGGCGGTCAGCATCGTATTGAAATCGTACATTGTTGTCAATCTCGAGGTGTTGTAAATGTGGTAAATACTCGACAGCTTGGCTAATATCTAGAACATTTTTACTGCCATTCACAACCAGTCGCCGCAAATTGGGTACACTCTTGACAATTGTAGCAAACTCTAAAGGAGTGTGAGAGCTAAGGAAGGCTAGCTCTGAGATTGATGGCCAGCTGTGACTAAATGCTGTCTCAAACCATTCGAGATCGAAAGTTGACAAGTAAGCTATAGTCAAGCGCTTCAGCTCTGGGAAGCGATCAGGATTGAGAACATCAATACCATTTGTATACTCTTCGTTTAGGCTATCATTATTCAGGGTGAAGCTGACCAGCCGTGGAAAAGAATTGCTAGGGTTGCCAAGGAAGCAGCTTAACCCATATACTGAGCCGGACAAATCGAGCTCGGTAAGCATTTCAGCGAGCTTCGGGCGATGCTGTAGAGG
>MU602670.1:128310-143817 GCA_025201865.1 Ramicandelaber brevisporus | reverse complement strand
CGTCCTGAACTCCTCTCTGTTTTTCTTTTTTAGTGCAATGCATGTGGTATGCAAAACGTGCAGCTGGTGCGCAGTTCTTCGAAGGACTGCTTTGAGGCGCTCTCTTCGTGTCTGTGTTTGTGCTTTGCATGTCACTTTGACAGGTTGAGCACACTTCTTTCCTTCTTTTCTTCTGAATGCAACATTCCTCAGATAAAATCAGCGTTATTACGTGGAACCCAGTCCAACGCACACGCACACTCTCTCGCTCGCCAGTTATTTTTTTCTTGCAACTCAATTCGTTTCAAGCTTTTCAACCATACTCGAAACACCCACGTAGCAGATCGATGGGTGGCATCTTCAGTCGTTCGAGGAAGGACGATTTTGAGAGTATCCTCGCCAGTTTGGAGGACCGGATCGTCAAAGGAGAGCGCCGATTGAACGATCTTCAAACGCGTCAGCAGTCAGCCGCCTTTTCAGTGCTTATATATGGGCTCTTTGTATGGGGCATGTATGCAGCGATTGTATATCTGCGGTTCTTTAGTGGATTGCAGGCAGGCGATGGACTGGATGGAGAGATATTGATGGAACAGTGGCTTGGACACGTCATTCTACTAGTATTAGGTATTCCATGTTTACATTACACCAGGGTATTGACAATTGCATACTATAGAGGCCAGCGAAAGAAGCAGATTGACCAGCTGAAGAAATTGACGGCGGAGAAGACATCTAAGCTGGAAGAGTTGAAGAAAAAGACTGCATTTTATGAAACCAAGAACTTGTTGGAGAAATATGAGGCTCGCAAGCCACCAACTCAACAGCCACTGAGCATCAAGTCACCTCAACAGCAACAGCAACAACAACGACCACAGCATGGTCAGCAGCAGCCCGTTAGACCTGCTTTGCCGCCTATTCCAGCATCTGGTAAACCCGGAGCCCCACAACAGCCGCAGCAAATGTCCATGAAGCCGATGCAACAACAAAAGCCTGCGCTTCTTCCTGCAACTGGTCGTGGGCCAATGTCACCGACACATAATGCACAGCGTCCGCCAGATTCCACAGGCACTATTGTGAATGCCCCGCTATCATCGTCAGTGTTCCCAACTCCAGCAGGTGCGGTTCCGATGGCAGGAGTGGTTCGTGTAACAGATTTGAATAAACAGGTTGGCAGCAGTTCAGTGGGAGGTGGAACACGTGCATGGTATGATAGATTAGTGGATAAGTTAGTTGGAGAAGAAGAATCGCCTGAGAACAAGTATGCTTTGATCTGCAAAAGATGCTTTGAGCACAATGGCCTCGTTTTGCCCGAAGAAATCTATACTGTCAAATATAGATGCCCAGTCTGCAAATATTTGAATGAGCCTCCGCGTAACCCAAACGCTCCAAAGACAACTCTCACCCCACTCCCCGTTGGTCAAATGCTTCCAGCTTTACCTGCTCCACCACCTTCACAGACAAAGACACAGTCACAGTCGCAGTTGCAGCCACCGCTGACTCCAGGTCCAATTCCATCGCACTTGGGTACCTCAATGAAGTCAAGAATGTCAATGCCTAACATCCCATTGAGTCCTACACAGCATGCACTCACTCAGAGAAAGCCTCAGCAACTTCAACCACAACCTGTCTCTACAGATGTCGAACAACCAAATGCTGCCCCACCTTCTCACTCTCGTCGCACATCGGCTGCTTCGACCGCTGTAGCTGAGAAGGCTTCGGCAGCAGAACCTGAGGCAACAACGACTGATGAGACCTCGGATGTTCCTCAGCCAGCTGACAACAACAAACAGGAACAAACTGACATTACAGACGAACAGACTATAGAAGAGGTGGAGTCATCAGAGACAGCTGCTGTAGTTGAAGATGTGGAAGCGGAAGAGGAAGAGGAAAAGGAAAAGGAAGAACAGGCTGATGACAATAGTGCTCCAGTTAGTGCCTCTACTAGTGATGAGGTCTCTGCAGAACAGTCAGAGACAATCGAAGATGATGTGGATGCAGATGTCGAGTCGAATGCCACACCAGCCAATACTGCCGTCACTGAAGCAGACTCTGAATCTGTTCCAGCTATTGATGATACTGAGGTTACCTCTGCACCTGCAAGCAAGCCAAGTCGGGTAAACAAGTCTCAGAAGAATAAGCGTGGTGGCAAGTCAAAGAAGCGGTAAATAACTTGCATCGCCATCAACTTATCCAATCTAATTCCCATTTATCCATCTCAATCTCACATCTAAATCTCACATCAATCTCCCCCTATGCTTTTTTTTAATATTTTTTGCGGTTTACTTCTCCGGTTTTCTAGCATATTTTCTCTGTGTGTGTAAACAAGAAGGTTTGTTTGTTTATTTGTTTACACTTCTGAAGCAGACACTAAACGCACAAAACATATAATCACAAAACACACCTCCCCTTCTTGAGCTCACGTCAACAAAATGACACTGTTGCAGAAACGAACGTCTGCTCAACGAGTGAGCGATGGCGCTTCCAGCAAAAGTTCAGTTGATGGCGATCAACAGCAACAGCAACAGCAACAGCAATACAAGGTCAAAGTGCTATGCAGAGTTCGACCGTTCCTGAAGCACGAAAAGGCAGACGACTCTGTGGAAACTGTGCCTCCAAAGTCACTCATCCTCAAACAGCCACCTCAGCTGCAGACCCAATCACTTGCTGGTGGCCACGGTATTGTTAGAGAGACTAGGCAGTTTGAATTTGACCGCGTTTTCGACAGTGTAGCAACCCAGGAACACATCTACTCAGATAATGTGGAACCAATGATACATCGAGTGTTGGAGGGCTTCAATGCAACAGTGTTCTGCTATGGAGTCAGTGGAGCTGGAAAGACTCACACTATGACAGGAAGCAAATCAGATCCAGGAATTGTAATGAGAGCAATGCAAACCATATTTAACTGTACAGGATTAGATGCAGGCGATCACATTAATCAACATCAATTGAAATCAAAGAGAAATGGCAGTAGTAATAAGCCACGTATTTTGCCGGCAACAATTGGAGAATCGCTAAGATCAGGAAGATACTCAATGGAGATTGCATTCTATGAAATTCACAAAGAAGCTATAATTGATTTGCAAAAGGGCAGAGATAGCCAGAGTATAAGAGGATTGGACGTTAGAGAGAGAGATGGCGAAGTTGTAATAGTTGGCTTGACTTATGAACAAGTTGATTCATTTGTAGAGTTTGAACAGTTTTATGCCAATGGAGTTAAAAATAGATCGGTAGCTAGCACCAAGTTAAACAGTGGAAGTAGCAGATCACATGCCATTTTGACAATTAATATTACTCATACAAACTCTCAAAGTGGAGAGAATAGAACTGGTCAGTTGCATTTGATTGATTTGGCAGGATCTGAAGATAATAGAAAAACAGGAAACACAGTGGATAGAATTGGAGAAAGCAGCTCAATTAACTCCTCTTTATTCACTTTAAATAAAGTTATCGAAGCTATCAATGCGGGTGCTGCAAGAATTCCATTCAGAGAATCAAAATTGACCAGAATATTACAGGACTCGCTTGGTGGAGCTAGCCATGCCACCATGATTGTTAATGTTGCTCCCGGCTACGGCTTTTATAATGATACTTACAACACATTAACTATGGCTACAAAGACAAAGAGCATTGTTAACAGAGTTGTGGTAAACTCAGTTAGTTCTTCTTCATCATCTTCGTCGTCATCCTCTTTCTCCTCAGAAACTGCTGCTACTCATGGTGGTCCAGTGCGTGTAGTATCTGAGCGACTGGCTGGCGCCACAAACGGTCGAACTCAGCAAAAACAGTCCCCACCAGGCCAAATAGCTGCTATACATAACAAGGCAGTGGGTGGCCTGGCGCGGTCTGTTTTGCCAGATGACATTCAGAGACGACCAGCTGGCCCATCAACAGCTGCTGCTCGAATTACTAGTACAACAACAGGCAGACAGCCATTGGCCAGGGCAGCCATGATTGGAGCAACAGTAGCAAAGCATGGAAATGGACGTAATTTACTGCAACAACAACAGCAGCAGCAACAGTTAAATTCACAGCAGTTTACAGATGATCAGATGGAGAAATTGAGAAATGAATTGTCAGAAATTAAAGCATTGGTTACTCAACAGCAGAATCAGCAACATCAGCAACAACATCAACATCATCAGCAACAGCAACAGCAAATTAACGTGTCGAGTGGCGCATCTAGTGACTTTATGCAGCTGGCCGAGTTCTTATCACCTGATACAAAATTGAAGAATATTAAGGCACTTGAAAAGGCAGCCAAAGCAGATGAACAGCGCGGTAAAATTGAATCAGCCATTGCTAGATACAAGACGGTGTTATCCTATCAGTCGCACAGAAGTGACATTGCAGAAACCATTGAACGACTAAAGAGACAACTCAATAGTGACTCAGCTTCGACAATTGCACTCTCATCATCATCATCTTCGTCATCATCATCACTATCATCCAATGCTCAAGTGGCTGGTGGTAAGAGATCAACTCGACTAGATGATGACGAAGAGGACATGTTTGCAGCAGATACACCTGTAGCATTCAACAAGCGATTGAAGATGGCAGCTGGCAACAAGACACGGCAAACAATGGCTATATCGAATATGGCTCCCAAACAGACATTGCCTCCAACATCATCATCATCATCATCATCATCATCATCATCATCATCATCATCATCATCATCATCATTATCGCTATCAACCTCACCATTTGACTCTGAACTTCAACTAGCTCAAGAGCCAGAAGGGAAGCACTCTGCGGAGAAACTAGTCAAGCCATCAAAGCGCAAGTTTGGTCTCGGAAGCTCTATTCTTCAGTCACTGCAGCCAGCTACAGCCAATTTAATGTCCAACTCAACATCTCACTCACAGACAGCGGGGGCAGCGGCCGAGCCAAAGAAGAAGCGCTCACTGGTTGCTACCAAGAGCCAGGTTCAAAAGTGGCTCAATTTAGATGATGACGGTGATAGCAATGACGAGGATGAAGATGATGATGTACTCGGTTACATTGGCACTGAGAACAATCCACCAACTACAAAGAATAAAAAGCACAAGCGGAATCGAATCGACTCACTTGATCCAGACTACTACAATTTGGACTCATTTGTGGTAGATGATGACTATGAATCTGGCTCAGACAGTGACCTTGAGATTATACCAACCATCGCTACAAAAGCAGCCGCTCCAGCAAAGAAGACCAAATCACGATCAAAAACAGCCGCATCATCAACTGATCCAATGTCAACCGATGACATTTTACGTGTCATTAACTCTGGCGATATCAAGCAAATTAAAAGACTGCCTGGCATTGGTGCCAAGACTGCATCGCTAATTGTTGACTATCTACAAGGTCGTAGTGGTGATACCGAAAATGGTGATTCGGCTGGTCCGATTGATCTCGACAGAATTGCTGCTGCAGATGCCAGTGGAATGGATATCGAAACACGGAGAGAGTTGCGCAGGTTGAGTGAATTGAAAACACTGCCAGGCATCAAGAAGGGCCAGAATGTTGTTAACAAACTGCGCGAAAGCATCATGCCATCATCCACCACTTCTCCTTCGTCGCAACCCGAGTAATGGCCACTATACTGTGACTTGTTTCTTCTTCTTTTATAACTTCCTTTTATAACCTTATTTGTTTTTGTTTTTAACGCCTTCATCTGTATCCTTTGTTTGAAATCTTATTTTTTTTTTTTAACTTTTTACAAAGTAGCCTAAGTGATAATAAAGATTAAAGTGGTAAGAACAATGCTGAGCAGTGTGTTGCTGACGTAGACATCAATCCATGTATATTGATGCTGGTCATTCCTTGATGAGCTCAGCTGCCGTCTCGTTTCTTCGATTTGATATGACTCCACTTTGCTCGTCTTTGCAACCTGACACCTCTGTGGTACGGCTGTTGCTGCTATCGGCGTGTCTGTTTGTGTGGATTGTGTGGACAGCGATGTGCATTGCTGCTGAATGTGAGCCGCATTAATACACACCAACGATGATGACAGTAGTAGAACGACTGGTGTGATTAATAGCAAGCGTTGTATATAAAGCATGTTTTGTTGACAAGAGGGAGGCCGTGTGCATGTGGGTTGGATCAAATCCAAACCATCATCAGCACAGTGGCGGGGTGTTTAGCTCTCTCCTCAACACAAATTAAAACAAACATCTATTTCAAGTCACTTGAAACACTTAATGAGTCTTCAAAAATGAAACTTCAAAAGCTCTATCTAAAGCGCGTATGTTCTTCTGTTTTCTTTTTTTTTTAGAGTATTGATTAAACCTAGTCAGTGTCATCGTCAATGTCCATCCGACTTGATGTGGATGAAAGTCGAGCCGCTGTTACAAAGTGCGAGGCGAGTGCGCTAACTGAATCTATAATGTAATTATGTTGTTGTTGTTGTTGTTGTTGTTGTTGTTGTTGTTGCTGCTGTTGCTGTTGCTGAGGAGTAGGAGGAGATGGTGTGCAGATTGCCATTGGTGAGTCTAGTGGATATCTATTATTAGTGGATGAATTAATACTGAGCGGAGGGAAGGCAATCACTTCCGAAGCACGAGCTTGTTCATTCTGCTGTTGACGCTGTTTGATTTGAAATGGTGGTAGTACAGACCGCTGAGCAGCTGGAGGTGACGGTTGGGGTGGCTGGACGACAGCTGGCCGAGGCATGTGGAATACACAGTCGTTCTTCCGCACTGGAGGCGGAGGCAGTGGTGATGATGATGGTGGTGACGGTGGTGAAGAAACTGCATGGCCTAGATTGCTGCTTGTATCTTGATCCTCACCCAAGTCAAACCCATATCGAACGCGAGTACTGCGACGTGAATTCGATGCAGCGCTAGTCGCAGTCACCGACGCAACTTTGGGCAGTGATGGAACATTGTTGTTTGTCATCACATCGGTACGTATTGTGGTATCCGTTATCGGTGTTCCAACTGTGGTGGTGGATGTGGTGGTGGCAGCAGATACAGCATTCAACATGTCGCCGTACTGAAGCTCAAGACGGCCGAATGCAGCGGCTGACGAAGACCGTCCTGAGAGACCCAGTCGTTTGGAAGCGTGCGATTTACTGTGACGAATGTAGTTACTGTGTGCCATCGTACTTGCGCGGGTTGAGCGGCTACCATTGTCCTTGGAAGAGTTACGTTTGCTTCGAGAGCCAACCGCGACACTTGCTGGAATGGCATTTGGAGCAACTTGGGCAACAGACCGATAAAGACGACTGGCCACCGGAGAGGAAGGCGGCGATGATGCTTCGGATAATGGGTCCACAGCACCGTCACCTCCACCACCACTGGCAGGCGATGTAGCCAAGTACTCGTCACCGGATCCAACTTCAATGTGAAGTCCTGCAGCATCGATTCCATTATGCTCCTCCGAGAACGGTGAGGCTAATGCAGAGAGAGCTGCAGATGACAAACCAGCCATAGACTCAGCACGTGTGCTTGGATTAGTTGGCGAAGGTAGGTCGCTGTTGCCAGCTGTTGTGTTTGTGGTTGCCGTCGTGATTGCATTTGTATTCGTGTTTGTGGAACGAGGCGATGAGTCAGAGTCTTGAGGATCACTGTGGCGACGATGTCTGCTGTGGCGCCGATGACGTCCACTGCTTGAGCTTGAGCGAATTGACTCTGTTGTAATTGAGCCATGACCTGCTATTGCCGGCTGACTCGAGCGGCCCACTGGAGCCAATTGTGGATGCAAGTCAATTAGACGAAGTAGTTCCGCCACTTGTTCAATGTCATGGCTCTCAGGGTTAGTTGGCGACACAGTCAACTCCTCTGCCTCTTCGATAATGGAGATGGGCTGCCTGGCTTCAGTGCGAGCAGCTGGCACAGCCCAGTCTGACATTGGAGTATCTGAGGCAGCAACAAGAGGTGGCGAAGTGGCAGTGCTTGAATCCGTATTGCGGCGGCGGCGACCAGCTAGCAATGGCACAGCCCGTTGCCGAGCATCGTTTGATTCTCCAATAGTCACAGGAACAATGACGGGTGAGTGAGGTCGCGACAGGCCAGATGGCAACGCAAGTCTGAAGCGACTGGCTGCGTCGACCGAGACCGAAGCCTTGGGCTGTGGAAGTCCCATAATTTGCTGCTGCTGCTGCTGCTGTTGCTGTTGTTGTTGCATTGTGGTGGGAATCATTGTGAACCGCTGTTGGCCAATTGGCGAGATGGATCTCTGGCGTACATGTGGCATGGTTGAGATACTGCCATTGTCAGTATTTGATACGAGTGCATGCAGTGGAGAGGCGAAAGCACTGCTGTGTGTGGAGTCTCCACTGCTTCCATGGAAAGTAGCCGATCTATCACGAGCCATCATCATATAGTTGGCATTACCTGCTGTCGAAGAGGTGACGGGTGCACCAACTGAGGCATATCGGATTGCGCTGACTCCGCCCGCATCGCCAATGGTTGATTGTGGCTGTAGCTGTGGCTGTGGCTGTGGTGGAGTGTGATGTAAGATGATGCTTGCACTTGGCTGTGAACTACCGCCAAACGAACTTCCCAGTGACCCACCACCCATCAGTGCAGTCGACGATGATGTTAGCGCAGCTCGCAGCCCGCTTGAATGCTCCACCGATCTGTTGAACAACCGAGCGACGGGAGTGATTGGCGTGCCCGCAGATGATGCCTCACGTGCAATGCTGGCCAGCTGCTTAGGTTGCTGCTGTTGCTGCTGGGAGGGGATGACAACGTTAAGAGACGAGTGATTCGAGCGCGCGGAAGGTGGACGTGAGAAGTGAACTGCTGTTGTTATTGGTATCGGAATTGACGGCAGAGGGGCAGCCAACGGGGAGCGCAGAATTTGGGCCGGTGCGGATGGTGGCAAAGTCGATGGAATATCAAATATGGCGCGTCCAGATCCTGCACTGCTTCCAGCTAGTGAGCCACCGCTGGTCCCGCCACCCTGCTGCTGTGATGTGTGGAGTGGCATAATGTGTGGAGATGAACGTTGTTGAAGTGATACAGGCCGTGACATTGCGGCTGAGGAGGTGCTTGAACGAAGTGCATCGCGGGTTGATGTTGATAGCTGGGTTGGTGCAAAGAATTCTTCATCGATATCTGAAAGCAATGGACTCTCGCTTGTACCATGAACTGATGCTTGTTGAGATGCGTGTTGCTGTGACTGCAGTTGAGATTGGATTTCGTGAACAACAAATGACAGATTGCTTCGATATGTGACATCCACGGCCAGTGTACCCATTGATGATATAATTGGATCGAATCGGACTGTTGTCAAATGTGATTGCCGTGTCTGTGAAGAGGCTGCGCTTGCTGAGATGTTATCGCCGATGTTGTGGCTAGCGAAGCGTCGGTCCAAAGGCTCATCCAGTTGAACTTCAAGCGAGTGCAGTGAACTCTCAGTGGCTGCAGCTATGGTTGTAGCTGTAGCCATGGCTGTAGCTGTTTGTGCGGGTGCTGGTGAGGTTGTAAAATCCCCTGACATGTGTCCAGATACCTGCCGACGCCGATATTCTGCGTCACTTGAGCTGACTCTGTAATCCAATGAGAGCAATTTTGCACCTTCTGATGACATTTGCGGTGCAGTGATAGATATTGAGCTGCCGCGCGTTAAACCACCTCTACTGCTGTTGCTGCTGCTGCCACTGCTTGTAATATTCTGACCATTACTTGAGCTTAATGTTGCTGTTGTTGTTGTTGTTGTTGTTGTTGTTGTTGTTGTTGTTGTAGAAGGTGTCAATTGTGGCTGTCGATGTGACATTCCAAGAGTTCCATGTTCAATTTCATGTCTCAATGTGTAAGCTGGCATCAATCGAGTATACAAATACAATGAACGGAAGAATAGCAGTGCTTTCTTGTACACAACTGCTGATTCTGGCGGAGGATGCGGGAGTGGATGCATAAGCTGCAGTCTCCATGATTCAATCACAATTGTTCGTACTCCACATTCCGGCTTTACATTACCACTCGATGTGGCCTTGCCTGCTGTACAACCAGCTGCACTTGTACTGCGTGAGTGACGAGGTATTGTGGTGACCGATGCCAATGAATCACTCGTTCGCTGTCGTGTATGTGACTGTGGAGTGTATTGTTGCTGCTGCTGTTGCTGCTGTTGTTGCTGTTGTTCACTGCTTGCACCCAGGTGAGCCGGCGTTCTACTGCGGCTTCGACTGCGGTCTCGCGCTGAACTCTCGTTTGTTTGCCTCAACTGCTGCGGATGTGGACCATTGAACTGTCTATCCCTATCATTATCGCCTTCGTTATCATCCTCGTCGTCCGCAGTACCACTAGCTGACAGTTGAATAACCGACGTGTTTTCCTCTTCCTCTTCCTCACCATCTCTGTTAGCCAGAGGGATGCGGATCAATGGAGTGTCAGCCTGTACATCGACTGCAAACAGTTCAAATCTACTTGGATCAAGTTGTGACACGTCGAGCACAATGTCAATCATCATGGGAGGCGGCTCTACTGACATCATGCTGGCCACTCGCCAAAATTTGATGGCATTACGCAGTGCCGAGTCTGTAATCTCTGGTGTGCCAATGTGGAACCACCAGTCTGTTCGTGGTTCTTTGCGCTGGGATGCTTGTCTTGTTCGTGACTGCTGCTGTTGTTGTTGCTGTTGTTGCTGTTGTTGACGTAGCTGACGAATGCTGCCTGCTCGAGAGGAAGGTCGTGATACACTGCCACACTGCTCAGGCTCGTCGATTGTGTCTACAGAGTCTGCCAGGTCTACTACACCCGTAGCACCATCACTGCCTGTTGTTGAAGAGTTTACTCGAGAGCCAACTACTATTTGGGCAAACTTGTTGTAGAAGTTGCGAACCAGCTGTTGTTCTCTTGACGCCATCGCTGTTGTTGCTGTTGTTGCTGTTGTTGCCGTTGTTGCCGTTGTTGCCAAAGACGGCGAAGATCCCGCTGCTACTGCTATTGCCCTGGTACTTCCGTTAATACTGTTACTACTGTTGCCAACACCACCGTTACTGCCGCCCGTGGGCCGCATTTCCAAACTCAAAACAAAAGAAAGTGGAAGTGAAAGTGAAGCTGATGAGTTGAGTTGTACAATGGACAATGAGGAAAGAGGGTATTCAGGCTGTTGCTACTGCTGTTGCTGCTGTTGCTGACGTCGTTGCTGGAGGGCCTCTTGCCGTGTGTGAATAAACAAAATGGAATAGAATTCTAGGTGACTGAATGCACTATGCGAGGCTGACCAGGTCAAACTGAAGTGCAGCAAAAAGTAGATGGGGTAATCTCGACGCTCGTTCGCTCTTTCGACTCTCTCAGTGCACTTCAGTGACACACTCATTCTCTCAATCACACGAGCATACGCACACACACACACACACTCACATATATATACACAGTGTTCTATACAGCTCTATCCACTGCTCTGGTGCCTAATTAGAACATTCACTGTGCAATGGTAGCGACAATGGCAATGACAGGGCAAAGGCAGTTTAGATGACTTTTTGTTAGCCTATTAAAAGATATACTTTTTCTTTAAAGGAGTTCTGAGAGGATGTTTAATGGGAAGGGGTTATTGCACCCCGAAATGCGCCCCACCGGGGTGTATTCCAGGATGCAATAACCCCTCCCCGATGCAAATCCGTCTGGAACAAGGCGAATCCGGCTCGCATAATAAGCATATTGAACCCCATGCTTGTTAGAGCAACAGCCACCAATAAAGGTCAGACTACCACTACGCCAAGTACAGCGACGCTGTTCAAGGGAAGGTAGCGATGCCTGAGCCCCCGTGGAGAACTAGCCGGTAGACAGGACAGCAAAGCCCCATCAGGTATTGGGGAAAATGCGCCAACAGCGAGCGACTTGCATCTTGGTCAGCCGTTCTGAAACCAAGTAGGTGTGTGATACGAAATGACCGACCGAACGAGTCGAAAGAGTAACCAGACAGATTGACAGACAGAGACACCGAACGGAAACCTCTAGACAACGGCAGGAGCAGTGGGATGCGGTGTAACCAGAAGACGAGGACAGCAATACTTGTAAGAAATAAAGGTGTTAGTGTGTAGTGGAAAGGAAGGGAGAAACAACCGTGGCTGGTACATGTCTCGGAAAAAAAGACGGCTGAACCATTGGGATAACACAGACCAGGCTGAGTGAACGAATTCGTTGCAGTGCCACGATAGTAAAAAAAAAAAACAGAAGAAAGATGGTTGACATTCGTCAGTCCAATGAAAAATTAATGAACAAACACGACTGCGGCACACCATCGCACGCAATCCGAAATCCCGGCACGGTCCCAAGCGGCTGGAGGTTGCCATAGGCTGCAAGAAGGCTTGACAAGATATCGCGTATCTTCGTGATTCGGTCATTCAGTATACCGATGCATACAACCGCATAAGACGCCTTCTCGCCAAACTGTGAATCCAGCTGTGTAAGCTGCCCTGTAGCCAACTGACTGACGAGCTCATTTATCTGCTCAAGAAGCTCAAGCACGCGGGGGGGGTGCGCTGGTCGCCATTGATATGTGGACGCAAGTTAGTTCGAGAAGAGTGCTGTTGCAAGCAATGAGATATTAAAAACTGTAAAGTACTGAAAGTGGTGAGGAGGAGAAATATCGACTTCAAGACATACGCTGGGCAGATTGATACGTTTGGGTCAGAAGCCAGGAGGGAGCGTTATTGTGGTCATATATATTGCCTCCCTGGGATAAAAATTAAACCATTTTGTTTTCAGGTTATTGCACCGTTTATTGCACCCCACGGGGCGCATTTTGGGGCGCAATAACCCCCTCCCATGTTTTAATGGGAAGATGCAAGCTCGACAAGACGAAGCACATCTGTCAATGTGATGACACCAGTTGGTTTCTTCTCGTCGTCAACAACCCAGACTCGATGAATGTTATTGACATGCATCACCTCAATCACTTGGCGAAGAGTACTTCCAGGCGTGCACACAACCGGCGCCTTCTGGGTGGCAGTAACGCGCGAAAGGAACTCCAAAACTGGCATATTGAGCGCGCTCAATGTGGTGTTGACAAGGCCGCGACAGTCCGATGCACTAAAGTTTGCGACAATGCGACCGTCTGCATCAATGACGGCGACGGCGCCAACCTTGTCGCTGGCGATACGGCGCACAGCGGTCAGAGCCGTGGTTGAGTCTGATGGAACTGTCACAACTCCATCCGATGATTTGTGGTGATGACCAGATGATCCAATTCCGGTCTGTTTCTGTGGAGATGAACGCAGCTGCTTGAGACAGTCTTCAACGGAACTATCCAAATCTAGAGAAGACACGCAATCAGGATGGAGTTCAATGTATCTCACCACATCAGTCTGCGACAGCAGCACTGGGGGCTGTTTCCCACTGCCGCGGCCATCTACATCCACGACAAGAACACGATGCAAGCCCCCGCTGCCCATAGCTCGGATTGCATCGCGCAGCGGCTCAATGCACTCGTATCGAGCCACTCTATAGCTCTCCCGATCTGAATCCAAAGTCAGCGTACGTTCAACGGTATGGCCAAGTCGATCCTCAGCAACAGCCGCGTCAAACTTGGTCATATCAGCGGATGTTGCCAAATCGCCTCCCGTCAGGTAAATGAGAATATCGACGATGCTAATAATAGCTGTAATCTCACCAGGACGGAAGCCGGAGTAGACAGGCAGAGACAGGATGCTGTGCTCAGCCAACAGTGCAAGGGCGTCGCGCACGGTGGTTTCGGTGGTGGCAGCGACCAACGCCAGCTTGGCTCCAGCGGGAATGTCCAGTTCGTTGTAGCACAGCTCGTGCAGCTGCTTGTGCTTGTTGCCGGGCGGCAGATGGCGAGTTGACATGTTTTGCAAATGAGGTATAAAAGTTGGTTTGTGCGACGCGTGTTTCGTGTTGCTGTTGGTGCAGATGAACTTCGGAAAGAAGAGTGTCCGACTGACTTGACTGACTTGACTCACCCCTTTTCTCTCTCTATACTTGGAACCATTCATCACTACCACTTAATTGATAACAGCGATGGCTCATGCATCTAACGACCAAGCGTAAAAAAAATCAAAAAAAAAACTATACCATCTTGATCGTGGTCAATGCATTGAATTACAACCAAGAAGATGTGTACAAGTGTAGTGACATCGGCTGTTTGATTCCATTTCATCGAGCGCAGCCAATCTCCGCTCAGTAATAAATAGAACAAACGAGTCAGGTCCACAGACTGATTTTTGTGGTAGTTCTTGCAGTGGTAGCCCGCTTGCTACAGTCTCTTTGTTGTCGACCACCACCTTTACTTTTTCTCTTTTCTATCGATCGAGCTCCATCTCCTTGCACCTCTTACACCTTCATCCCAGTCCTTCCTTCCTTCCTTTCTTCCTTCCTTTCTCCGAAACGAGCAGCCAGCAAGGACGATGGTCTCGATGGTCCGTCCTCGCCGTACGATCCTTGCCACTTCGGCTCTGGCAGTGGCTCTGGCAGTTGTCTCCTTTATCTCATCCCCTGTGGCAGCAGACGCTGGTCAGCTTGCTGCCTGCTTTGCCCATCCTGACCCTATTGAACCTCGCCCAGCATTCCGCACGGCAACTCCATGCAACCAACTCAGCAAGCACTCCCGTGCTCTTCGTAAGTCTCGTGCTCTCAAGGTTGGCCGTGCTGATGCCAGCGACACCATTCGACCAATGCCCGCTGGCAATCATTTTATAAATGTAGCGCTCAATTGCTACGACACACGAGAGAAGTGCGAAAAGGTGCGCACCGCAGCTAACCGCGTCGTTGGGTACATGGCAATGACGGTTAATTTCGTTAAGCCGATAAAGGTGTCCCTCAACTACTACTCGTTCTGTAAACGACTTGGTCAGTGCTCCAATGGTAGATATGTCCTCGGTAGGGCTGGCCCAGCAGCGACATTCTTGTTGGAGGGTGACGATGGCCGTCTCCGTACTTATCCACAAGCCCTGGTGAGACAGTTTACGGCTGGCAATGATACAAAGACTAACCGCGCCAAAGGCAAAGACACTTACGGCAAAAAGACATTTTTGAAGGGTGCTGATGGTGTCACATTTACCGATTATGATATTATTGGTACCTTCAACTCGGATGCGCCGTGGTGGTTCAAAGACGATCCGCCCATCAAGTCTGGTCTGTATGATCTCGAGCATGTCATGAACCACGAGTTCACCCATGGCTTGGGCATTTCGACATCGTGGCGCGATCCGTTTGGTCTCGATACTCCAATTGGTCTTACTCCGGAACTCCTGCTCGACACCAAAGATGTAACATCAAACATGAGCACTGGGGCTCCTCCTGGCTTTTATGAGTCAGCATTCGATCGCTATTTGTTCGACATCAAGTCCGGCAAGAGTCTGTCCAACTACGCAGATACTCTCAACAGCAACTTTGACGTTCCGGAGCTCGCCAAGGCTTTCTCTGGCATCAGCAACATGAAAAAGGCAAACAGCTCCTTCGATGACACTTCAGCTATTCGTACTCTTCAACTCCAAGCCGCCGACAAGTTCAACCAGTCTACAGCTGCTATCCAGGCTGCGTCTTACATCCTGGAGCGCTCTCAGGGTAACCCACGCAACCTTGCCTACATTCCACCAAGCGACATGTTCAACACGCTGCTTGTTGATCCCAAGGGCTC